>JAFVLL020006282.1:0-79200 GCA_021397915.2 Tor tambroides | reverse complement strand
CTCAAGAACCATTCTGCACTGCTCCTGTTCAACAAACCTGTTAATAAACTCACTGTGTTTTCACTCACCTCTGTGTCCGACTGCATCCGTAACAACAGCGCTGCTCAGTGCATTTGTTGGCTGCTCCTTACAAAGTGTCATTGAAAGTAAAAATAATTTCCAACCACGTTTCAGTCTCTTTCAATATAAAAGTCTTAATTTAAAAGTCTCACTCATAAAAACAGTCCCCTGTCACCATCTAATGGTGGAACAATGTAACTAAAATCACCATCACGAACACACACACACCATTTCCATTATAAAATACTATAATTAAATTGTGTATATATAAAATATTATTTATGTAAAATATTATTTATTAAATATTAATAATACTTAATAAACAACAACAGTCATCATTAAAGTTGCTAAATTCAGTCAAAAGTACAAAGGCAGTACTCTGATATACAGCATTAATGTTACATAAAAAATAATGTGATGAAATTTTGCCCTTAGCTAAAACTATTTGCTCTGGAACAAATAATAGATTAATAAGACCAAAGACTGCCTGTTAGATTTACCTAAAACGAATTATATCTCATGTTAAACCACTATAGAGACATCAGAGCCAGCGGCAAATTCCAGAAGATCTGGCCGAGGTAAGACTGCTCTCGGCGTGTTCAAGCGGTTGGAGTTGTTACCACTAGAATATCACACTCTTATCAGCCTTATGGCAACACGTTTTATTTTTTTCATGTATTTTTGTATTATTATCCATATATTACATATTGCATCTGGCATTAAATTACTCTGTAAGATTACTGGCAAGATTTTTGTAAAGATGCATTATTTTAACAGTTCACTAAAACAATGTCTAAATATAGTTATTTAGCTATTTTTCCCCTCTCCATGAAGCCTGTGATGTCAGTAAATATTTTTTTTTAAATGATGTGCAGTAATGAATTATTCATAAGACCAAAACCATGTATTAAAAAAGTAAAAAGGGTCAATTTTGATATTAAGTTTAAAATGAAATTTCACTACAGCACAAATGTTCTATATACTTCATATTCTCTTTGTGAAACGACCTATTTAACCACTTTTCAGAAACTAATTTATATATACCTAATTGCCTCCAGTGTAAAATTCAATCACTGAAGTTAATTCAGTGAGAATGTGCTGGTGTGTGTTGACAGAGAGAGAGAGAAAGAGGATGAGAGCATGGCTTCCCTTAAGAGCAATAATTCTGATAAAGAAAAAGAGTTCAGAAAGGGTAGCAGTTTGCTGGAGTAGCGCTTAACTAAAAGTCTCCTCTGTGTGAGTGTGAGTGTGCACAACACGTAACTTTATTTCTTCTAAATAATTGGTTTCAGTCAGTCTAAGCTACTCCAGCATTAATATGTCAAACTGACAGTAAGCATCAGGACCGGAGGTTAACCGCTGCCATCGACCAACAAAAGCTTTATACCCTTTAACCCTCTGGCCAGTGTTGCCCATATATTATAAGCATCTTTGGTGTTGTTTGTTTATAAAGTTGCCCCAGGCTACAATTTTTTGGGCTCATTTCCAAAATACAATGGATTGGTTTGCAAAATCCTAAATCCCCCCACCCGCTGTTCAAGCCACATTTTATATTGTCATTATTAAAGAAATAGTTCACCCCAAAATGAAAATTTGCTGAAATTTACTCACCCTCAGGCCATCCCAGATTTTTTTTTTCATTGAAACAGATTTGGAGAAATTTAGCATTACATCACTTGCTCACCAGTGGACCATATGCAGTGAATGGGTGCCGTGAGAATGAGAGTTCAAATAGAAAAATAAAAACGAAAAATAAACCACAAGTAATCCAAACAACTTTGGTCCATTCTCTGTTGTCCTCTCACATCAAAATCCACCTACATATTCATTTAGAACTGCTTTTGCTTGTAAACAGTGATTGATCTGTACATAATTCTCTCCTGATTTAGACGAGACATCTTTTCACTGGACAAATCAATATTAGTGTTGTTGGTGTTTGTGGAACTCACACATAAAACAATCAATGTTACAAAAATGTAAAATCATATCCATCACCAATAAAAATCCATCCGTGAGCCCAGTTCAGGTTTATTGTTGCTTATGTTGGCCTTTTTTTGTCAGACATGGTTGCCTGTTTTTCTTGTGGGATCTGGCAACACAGCCCTGGTCTGTATACCGTTGTATTTCCATTCTCAATTTTTTTTTTCATGAAATGCTTCATCATTCTGTTCCCTAAACCCAATCAACAAATATTTCTTGCTAAATCTTATTGTAAAACAACAGGGAGTTTAAAATGTCAAACTACTCATTCCTGTCACATCATGCAAATGTTCTAATTTGTGGACCTGCAGTTCTGTGCTCTCTTTATGCAGAACACATACAAGCTTCATGTCGGCACCTTCACAACCATCATAATAAGAAAAGAAAATTAATTATTTTTCACCTTGAAAGAGGCACTGAGGTGTGTTTTGAATTACAACTGTTTTATCAGTTTCTTCTCGGTCAAATTATGTTTTTTTCTTTAAAACTTTTTATTTGATATTAAGGATCGGTGATGCGATGATGATCCCACTTTTGCTATGCTTAAATACACTCAAAAATTGATTTTTGCTGCTTGTTTAATTTAGTTAATTAAAATGAGCTAATGCATTTTGTCACAACTTCAGTCCATTTAAATTGATAAAATAAGTTTATTTAATGCATGTGGGATGAATAGTTTCATTGGTTATAACCTAGACAAGGCATTCTTGTAAGCAATACAGTTATTTTCTTATATATATATATATAAATAGATAAAGATAATTCATATATTTACAAGATTATATATAAATATGTGTGTGTGTGTGTGTGTGTGTGTGTATATATATATATATATATATGGTGAACACATAAAAAATTCTTTAAAAAACACTTTACAAATTTATACCAACCCCAAACTTTAGAACGGTATCAAATTCTTTAAAATCTCTCTACAATTTGCATGATGGTTGTACATAAACAAGGACAACATTCAAATGGCTTTGCCTCAGTAATATGCCAAAGGTTTGGAGTCATTATGTTCAAATGCAAATTCTTAATATGCAAGTTTGTGAATCACCCATTTACAGACGCTGTGCTAGAGTAACTAGTGTTTGCATGTGTCTGTTCCCTCTGAATTAAATGATATAGTTTCATTCAGGGCCTCTTATTCAAAAATGGATTAATATGAGCATTACAGTACATCCAATTTTGTGCCCTAGCATGAATGAGCGTCTGTGTTCACTAATTTTGCAACACCATGCATTGAAATTTCTGGCCTAACGTGTCTGTGAATAGTGAGTTGATCAGGCTGCTGCAGGTAAGCAGGTCGCAGCTGTTTGTTCCGAATCTAATGCGATCTAATCATGTCAGCTACACTCAGCCACACACCCTCATCCTCTCTCTTTCTTGCGCACCCACTCTCTTGTCTCTTTCACCCTCTTTCGCTCTGGTGAACAAGCTCCTACTCATTCATTCTGAGATGGAGAGATACACCTTTATTCTATCCAATGCAATGTACAGGAATATTCAAAGCATCTTGCAAATGATGAAAATTGCAAGCAATTTATCATATGAGCAAACAATGCCAAGTTTCAAGTATGAGCCACATTCGTACACAAGCCAGAGCAAAAGAGACATGTAAGAAAAGAAGAGAGAAAAAACAGGAGTTTTTAGTTTGCTGTTTATGTTTGGGGATAAGCTACGTAAGTGCTTGTGGTGATTAATAGTTAAATAAAAATTAAATGAATAGTTTACACAAAAATTAAAATTTGCTGAAATTAACTCACCCTCAGGCCATCCAAAGTTTGTTTCTTTAGGGGAACAGATTTGGAGAAATTTAACATTATATCATTTACTCACCAATGGATTTTCTGCAGTGAATAGGTGCCATCAGAATGAGAGTCCAAACAGCTGATAAAAACATCACAATAATCCTCAGGTAATCCATACCACTCCAGCCCATCAAATAACATCTTATGCATGTCTGTAAGAAACAAATCTACCATTAAGGCTTTTTATCTTTAAAGTGTTGCTTCTGGCCAAATTACGAGTTCATAAAAAGCCCCTGTTGTCCTCTCACATCAGAATCCACCAACATATGTGTTTAGATTTGGACTGTTTTTGCTTCTAAACAGTGCTTGATCTGGGAATATTTCTCTCCTGATTCAGACTTTCACAGAAGAAAGCAATATTAGAGAGAATTCACTTTTTTTTTTTAAGTTACATTTTCAGGCTTTTAATGGAGAGGACAGTAGAGAGCTGACAGGAAAGCATTAGGAACAGAGCAGGGAGTGGGGTCAGCAAAGGACCTCAAGACGGGAATCGAACTCAGGTCGCTGTGAGCACAACTGCGCTATATGTAGCAGTAACCACGAGGCTATCAGCGCTGACGACATTTTTTATTTTAATGATAGATTTGTTTCTTACAAACATAAAGCTTTTCACTTCACAGGACATTAATTGATGGATTGTGTCTGAGTTGTGAGCTGAGTTGTGTGGATTATTGTGATGTTTTTATCAGCTCTTTGGACTCTCATTCTGATGGCACCCAGTCACTGCAGAGGATCCATTGGTGAGCAAGTGATATAATGCAAAATTTCTCCAAATATCTACATGTTGGATGACCTTTAGATGAGTACATATTCAACACAATTTCATACTTGGGTAACCTATTCCATTAATACAAATTAATAGTAAAAATGAAAAAACATGACATGGCATTCTCCAAGGTCGGTCAGTGATCACAGAGAACAAAGGTCATATTTTAAAAGATGAAGTCTCATGAAATCAGTTAAAGTGTATAATTCTAGCAGACTGTATTGATGTGTTTGAATATGACAGACTTTGGAATAATGACAGACAGAATTCTAAAAATGAGGCAAATTATTATTGTATTGTTTAATAAATATTTATAATGAATTATTATTTTTATTGCTATCACAAAAAAGACCATAATCTACAAACTCTTTAGCATTTTAATAAAACATACTTTTTGCAATATAAGACTATATTAAATACATTACATTAAATATTATAATTGTATAATATTATACATGTTTTTAATTTTTTTAAAAAGTATAATATTATAAAGAAGTTTTTCTTTTTGGTTTTGGGATGATTCATTACCCAGGCCGGACATTTCTTTGTGAAATTTGACAAATAATAGATTTGGCACTTCAGATCAGTCTTACTGAGATATTTTCAGAGCTTTGTAAATTTTTATTTCTAACCAAACTGCCTACATGATGCTCTTACACATTTCATTTAGCTGAAACTAATTAGAAAATTACTAGAGTTTCCTACTACAAGAGACTTCTCATTCTTATTTTATACTAAAAATATAATCAAATGAAAAACTGCACTGTTGCTCGCTTCTAGGTGAGCAGTTCACTAGATTTTGTAAACGAGCAGAGGAATAATTCAACCCCAAAAGTAATAGTAAACCACACAGGACACATATGATTCTTACAGCTATTTCATTAGCATTGCAATTAGCTACAATTCACTTCTGACAGAGCATGAATTCATAAAAAAAAATATTTCTTATATCCTCATATAAGGATTCTTTTATAGCAGTAATATTGAATGCGCTCTATTTTTTGCACTGGATTCTCCACAGCACTCCTGCTAATGACAGGCTTGTATGCTGCTGCTTTTCCTAGATATGTGCTTTTCCTCCTCACATTGTTCTGTACAGTTTGTATTTTCGAGGTTCTCTTGTACATATACTCACAGAGGCCTCCAAGTTTCTCTTTTTTATTCCCTTTCTTCATTTATATTCCACCCAGCCTCGGTTCTTCAGACAGAACCACTTTCTTTTTTTACCAAACACGCGCGTGTGTGTCCCACCTTTCTCCTCTAGAGCAGAACTACTCTGAATTTTTCCCTCTGAACATGAAAAACCTACCACAAGATGTTATAAAAGAAACAAGTAGTTACCAAGTCAAGTATAAGCCCCGTCTGGGAGCTTGTTAGTAAATCCGAAACAAATGAGTCTCACTGTAGACTTGCGTGTTTTGTGAAATTCTCACCATTTGCTTATTCTAGCTCAATCTAATGATTCCTCGGTGGCTCCCTCGCGTGCTGTAGCGGAGGAAAAAGACTTGTTGCTCTCATTTGTGAGCGTGCAGATGCACGGCTTGTGTTGTTTTATCTGCAGGGAGAGGAACACTTCTCATAATTGAAGAAGCGGTGAATTCATTTTCAAAGACGTGTTAAGAATTGCTCGAGATCAAAGCACTTCTGCTATCTGTCTTCCCCACCTGCTCTCTGTGATTTCTTTCTTGCAGTTTTTCCATAAAAGGAACGCGTGAATTGGAGAGCAAAGGATTAGCAATTTTGGGGCGATCTTTAAGCTTCTTTCCCGTACGTGATTCTATATAGTTTCCAAGCAGCAGCAAGTTTAGATACTGTAATGGATTCACACCAACAACATGACACGTGGCAAAATGTTGTGTTTTAACTACATTTTATTACAGATAATACTTGAATCAGATTGCGTAGTCAGATATTTGTGTATGATGAGTGTTCATACCTGTGGTCATATCACTTTGCTGTCTTTTTTTATATATATAATAAAATAATTTTAATTCAAATCAATATTTCATGACCATTTGGCAAGCAGCCCTGTAAAAAGCAGAATAATGTATGGTCAGATTGATTAAGACCCCGACAGTGGATTAGTTTAAAGATTCTGCTAAGAAAATCAGTTCATTGCAACATAAGCATCAACCTAAAAAACTTTTTACAACTTTTTTAAGACATTAATACTTTTGTCATCATGGGTTCATTAAAATTTACCAGAATTTTAATTGGTTAATTGCAGCTGAAATGAAAATGAATTAGAAATGTTTCCCCCAATTCAGCTCCAATGGGTGAACATACACTACCAGTCAAAAGTTTTTGAACAGTAAGATTTTTAATGTTGTTTTTTTTAAAGAAGTCTCTTCTGCTCATCAAGCCTGCATTTATTTGATCCAAAGTACAACAAAAACAATTTTTAAATATATATTTAAAAATATATAAAAATATTTAAATATTTTGAAATATTTGGTGAGCAGAAGAGACTTCTTTAAAAAAAAAAAAAAAAAACTTTAAACTTTAAAAAAACAGACCTTGTTATTTGTTAATTGTTATCCACTGTATGATAAGTGAAGTTTCTTTATTTTCTTGATTTTTATACAAACACACTGTGTCTGTGTCTGTGAGTTGATTTGCATGAGTTTTAATTGAATGCAGCCTAAAAGTGTTCATTTTGTCAAGCAGTCTAATTGATGTCTAAATGAGACTGTTATCCCTGTAAGATGTTACAAATAAATCCACAAGAACTACATCTGAACTAAATTTGATCCTTCTAAAGAAGTCATGTGGATGTCAATGTAAGATGTTCAGAAGATGTCATAAATGACGTCTTCAGGGGAGGTCATTTCAACGTGCGACAAAGATGTTGAAAAGACGCCTTTTGGATGTACTTTTGCTCATTGGGCATTTCGTGATAAATACCAACTGGATGTAGATTATGTCACACACTAACTGAATATTTACAAAATATACTATATTACAAGGATGGGATGGGATCAAGACGTGATTTAGCTAGATAACCATTTTGTGTTAATGGCTCTCATATCATTTCAGGCATATGCTAAGAACACGCTTAAGCAGAAGTGTCAGTGCAGGACTATTTAATGGATTATGCATTCTTCTTTCATGTGGTTGAATTGTGGTAAGTTATTTACTTTGACAGTCTTGCAATATGTAAAGAAAAGGTAGTGTAATTGTAATGTTTGAAGTGTCTGTTAAATTAGTCCCAAAAAGTCCACGTCTCATTCTGACGGTGTTCGCTAACAATAACAATGTCAATAACACCTGATGTACTTGTTTACTAAGTATGGCATCTACGCTAATATTAAGGCCACGATGAAAAACACCATGTTGGTTTGTATAGCCAGAGGAGGACTAGCCCCCCGACTGAGCCTGGTTTCTACCAAGGTTTTTTCTCCATTTCTGTCACCTATGGCTTGCTTATTTGGGGACACTGAATTTTTGGGAATATTATCAACTTGATTGCAGAGACACTGTTTGAAGAGGATTGAACTGAGCTGGATGATGATGACATCACTGAATCAATGATGAACTGACTTTAACTGAAATATTGACTGTTTACTTTTGTCCTCTTTTTAGAGCTGCTTTACTTCATAACTGAATTTTGTTTGCGTTATTGACACTATTTTCTTGTTTAACAATGTAAAGCTGCTTTGACACCATCTGCATTGTATGAAGTGCTGTATATAAATAAGGGTGAGTTCAATTGCTTTTGACAATTCTTCATGGAAATGTTTGTGTGCAGTCTGTTTTGAACAATTTAGTATTTTTGAGAATTGTATTAGTAGCCTTCAATTTGAAAGAAATCAGTAAAATAAGATTACATCAAATCAGTCACAAGTGAATTGTAATTATACAGATAACACTATAAATAAAATATATAAGGCAACTCAATTTAAGTAAGTAGACAGAACTCAGATTAACTTGTTAGTTTTAAGTTAAAGGAGACATATTTTGCCCCTTTTTACAACATGTAATATAAGTCTCTGGTGTCCCCAGAATATGTCTGTGAGGTTTCAGCTCAAAATACCCCACAGATCATTTATTATATAATTTTGAAAATGCCTATTTTGAGTGGAAGCAGAAACACTCTGATTTTCGTGCCTGTTTCTTTAAATCCAAATGAGCTGCTGCTCCTGCCCCCTTTCCAGAATAGAGCTGCGCCATTTCAGCTCGTACCTGCTAAAAACATCTGTTTTGGTTCTGATTATCATATATATGTATTAGTTTAAACTTCTGATATACGGTTTTCTGAGTGCACACATCCGAAGCACACTGACAGAAAGCGGCTGTCACAGCATGTGAGTAAACTAAGTTCTTATTCACACACAAGTTTACGTTAAAAACACACAGAGTTACAAAAACAGTCAGTTATGTCTGTGAAGGTAAACACCTGGGAAATAAATTAGAACTGATACACCGTTGTCGCTTGTGAAATCAAAATGACGGCGCAGGGGGTGGAAACTTACAGATTAAGGGGCGGTAATATTACACCCTTTGCCACGTCACCAAGGGAGCGAAATCAGACGCACTCGTTTTTTCAGACGCTTGCAGAAAAAGGCTTACTAAAATAAAGTTACGGGGTTAACCTTTTTCATGTTTCCTTGGTTGGTAGATGCACTGGGGACCTGATTATAGCACTTAAAACCTAGAAAAGTCAGATTTTCATGATATGTCACCTTTAACTAGATTCACACTTTTAAGTAATCGCAATTTAAATAATATAAGTTAGTCCAACTTAAAATAAAAAGTGACCCCAACACATTTCCTTTCGTTTATTTGTTAATGTAACTCAGAATTGTCAAGTTTACTTAACTTTTTTCTTTTATGCATGAATTTCATTTATTTAATAATTTAAGACAAAGAGTTTCCAGTTTTTTTAAGTAAAGTCAACTGATCGCTTTTTACAGTGTACTTATATATGTGACCCTGGACCACAAAACCAGTCATAAGGGTCAATTTTCGAAATTGAGATTTATACATCATCTGAAAGCTGAATAAATAAGCTTTAGCTTTAACTTGTAGCTAATAAATATAGCTTTAATATATAACTTTAACTTTATATATAACTTTATTTATAATATATATATGTGACCCTGGACCACAAAGTCATAAGGGTCAATTTTTTCAAAATTGAGAATTACACATCAAACTGAATAAATAAGCTTTCAATTGATGTATGGTTTGTTAGGATAGGACAATATTTGGCCAAGATACAACTATTTGAAAATCTGGAATCTGAGGGTGCAAAAAAATCAAAATATTGAGAAAACTGCCTTTAAAGTTTTCCAAATGAAGTTCTTAGCAATGCATATTACTAATCAAAAATTAAGTTTTGATATATTTATAGTAGGAAATTTACAAAATATCTTCATGGAACATAATCTTTACTTAATGTCCTAATGATTTTTGGCATAAAAGAAAAATCAATAATTTTGACCCATACAGTGTATTTTTGGCTATTGCTACAAATATACCCCAGTGACTTAAGACTGGTTTTGTGGTCCAGGGTCGCGCGCGTGTGTGTGTGTGTGTGTGTGTGTGTGTTTGTGGTGTGTGTGTGTGTGTGTGCCCTGTGTGGTTTACATAATATATATTATTGCAGATAAATATATCTGCAATGATAATAATAATATAATTTATATGCAATAATAATATTTGTCTTTTTCTATGGGCTTGTTTGCCAATGTCCTCCTCTTGTTCCTCTTCCATCGGCTAAAGTTCAATCTCATCCAACACTTCTTAAAATTTCCTTAGATAGACAGACAGACAGACAGACAGATATAACAGATATCTGACAGATAGAAACAGATAGAAACATCTGACAACTCAACGCCAAAAATCAACCAGTCAGTTTTGAGTATTCCAGACAGCCATGCAATAAAAAGTCAATTAAAGGTACCATTCTTTGTACAGCTTTAGATAAATTTTTAGAGAAATTATTTATTCCGAGACAAAATGTAGACTTGTAAATGTACAAACCATCTTACAAATGGACTTTGGAGGGCATATTTCATAGCGGGATAACCACTGCTGCTCATCAAAAGGACTCGGCCACGTTTGACATTGCAAAGGTTCATATTCTAGCCATATTCTCCTAACCAAAGATCAGCACACACCCACAGACACACTCGCACAAACAATCTGTTCTGAAGGAGGATGGAGAATGAACTTAAGTTCAGATCATTAGTGTGCGTGCCACGACATAAACCATTGTAATTCTGTTTGATAAATCAATTGTCCTCTGGGTAATGCGATAGTCCCGCAGCACGTCCTTCCCGTCGACCGGCTGTTCATCAGGAAATTAGGTGATGCTCAAATGAAAAGATGGCCTCATATCAGAAACAGGTCCAGGTTGTAGGAGAGAAGCTGAAGGACAAGCACATATTAGGCTTTAATTGATTAATATGCAAATGTAATTTCGGATTAGTTGTACTTCCTAGAGCCACATATGATCTTTTTTGAACGATGTCCTGGCTGTGGTATTAAAACAAATGGTTTCATTAGAAAATCCCTCCGCTATACAACCTATTTAACAATAAAGGTAATTACGCCGCTATCACCCGACTACGGGAATAAGAACTCAGGCGGGAAGATTACAGTACTTAATTAACATTAAGTGTTTTCAATCCAATCAATCCTCATTGTGGCGTGAGTTTCACAACTTCATAAAACTGCAGTCAAAAGGCAATCTTGCGGAGCTAATGTTGAATAAACCACTTTTGGCCTGTAAAATGATTTGTTGCAGAGCTTTAAATTCAAACCCAATTTTATATTAGAACTGCAGGGGACTTTTCTGCGTAACTGTGACAGTACCACTGCTATCATGCTAATGTAACAATGACATTAGCTGGACTACTAAAGGACAGGAGTCTCCTAAGGCACACTACACAGTGCTCTTTAGTGGATCGTCTAATAATAACACATGCCATCACTAAAAATAATCAGATCTGTCACAAAACAATAGTTAAAATATAAACAGACCAATAATTCAGTGGCCTCATAAGGTGTATGGGCACTTAAGACACATTTATAAATGCATTTTTTTATCTTTAAATTCTACAATATAGATATACTGTTCAAAATTAAGACTAAATGTATTGTATTTAGTCACTTGGTTGTCACACTATTCTTGTCTATTGTGGAGTACCACAGTTTAAGTTTGGTGAACTCAATGTGTCCTATGGTGTGACAGAAAAATGTTAAAAAAAAAATAATAATAATAACCTCTAACATTTAAGATAAACCTCTCTCATGCTATTTGTAACTCTAATGAATGAAGATACATTTTTCTCATGTTATTTGTATAAGTTTTTTTCTACATTTTTGCTATGTCACACCATAGGACACAGTCCAATTTTTATTTGTCAACTACCCATATGCTGATGTAAATAGAGCCATACTCTAGCAGTTAAGCTAGTTATATGCACACAAAAGACAAAATAAAATAAAATAAAATAAAATAAATTAATTAAATTAAATAGAATAAAATTAAACAAGCTTATAAAATAAAAAAACCCATTAAAATATAAATAATAATAAAAAGCCAATAAAAGCCCATAATATAAACCAAAAAAAAACAAAAACAATAAAAGATCATTAAATAAAACAGCTAATAAAATAAAATAAAATAAAATATTGCTGCAGATGCACTTTTTCATTCTGAAATGTGGGCAATTCTAATAACATTCCATTAACATTCAAATAATATATTTTTAAAAATACATAGAAGTATATATATAGAGAGAGAGTAATATACATTACTGTTCCAAAGGTGGGGTTGGTAAGAAATGCTTTTAATATTACGAAAGAATTTTATTTCAAATTAATGCTGTTTTTTGTTGTTGTTGTTGTTGTTGTTGTTGTTGTTTCTAAAGGATCATGTGACATTAAATCTTGGAGTAATGATTGCTAATAATTCTGCTTTGCCATTATGAAAATATATTAAAATAGAAACCAGTTATTTTAATTAATAATATTTCACAATATTACTGTTTTAATGTATTTTGATCAAATAAATGCACCCTTGTTGAGTATGAGACACATCTTTCAAAAACATTTAAAAATCTTACTGACTTTTAGTGTATATATTAAAAGGTTTTTCTCCAGGAACTCTTTTGACATAGTCTTACAGATAGCACTTCAAGACTGCCCTCTGCTAACACTTGGCTAATGAAGTTTCAGTTTAATGAATTTCATTGCTTAAAACTGTTTTCACAGTCATGACAATCCTATGAAATAATCCTCTCTGCTATAATTCCTGGCTAAAACAATGAGCGGTATAGTGTAATTCATGCTGAGGGATTAGCGATTACTATTATTATTGTTAATAATAATCTATGTGTGACAGGTTGAGTTCAATTCCAGACATCTCTGACCCTAATCCATTTGTTTTTTGTTGGGGTTTTTTTCATCGCACTGTGAAAAATCCCACACAGTCTCCCCACACCCAATCTAACAGTCTTGCACGCCAGTGTCTCTCTCTCTCTCACACACACACACACACAGACACACACACACACACAATGTCCCTCTCTCTCGTTATATCCCATTTTACCTCCCTCCCGTGCTGCCGACTTGTATCTTATCCGCTAACTCTGCTCTAGGCAGTGACTATGATGTTCAAACACTTCCCCTCTGTGTTGTTGAATTAGCAAAATGTCAAAGGTCCCCCTCGCTCCCTCCCTCCGTGGATTCTCCTAGTATCTCTTTTCCACTCATCCCTCAGGTGCAATAAGAACAAAACAAAAGCTGATGACAAATGATGCTGAGGACTGTGATGTAAAAGATGAAAGAAATGTCACACGCACACACACATACAATAACATACTGCACATATACTGCCTGCAGGTAAACATTGCTCTTGTTTTAGAAGGCATATTATGCTGAAGAAGAGGGGTTCTCCAATTAAATGGTTGCTTTTTTAACTTCTCATCCTCTTATCATCAAAAGGAAAGTTTTTTCCCTGCTATTTCATGTTACACAGCTCTGAGTGTGCATGAATATACTGTCTCTTGGGGACTGCTGTTGGGTGTCTGAGATGGAGAATCATGGAAGTATTCAATTTGCACATGGTCTCCAGAAGCAAAGGCCTGGAGAGAGCAACTTACAATGCTTTACGTGAAGTCTTAATTTTCAGATTTTCAGAATTTCTGGCTTCACAAGAGGGCGCTAAGAGTGTAAACACATAATGACTTCCAATTACAGAGCAGAGGGGGGAAATATAAATAGTTGCAATCAAAAATATTGGTCCCACTTTATATTAGGTGGCCTTAACTACTATGTACTATGTACTTACATTTAAATTAATCATTTGATACAATGCACTTATTGTGTACATACATGTTTTTACATTGTACTTATATTTTTAAAAATACCTTTATGTAAGTACATCTGTAATTAATTTCTGTAATTACATTTATAATTACACTGTTGACCCATCCCTTACACCTTAACCAACCCTTAAACCTACCCATACCACCAAACCTGTCACTAACCTTAACCATATCCCATCTCAATGGCAGCAAAAGTGTGTTGCAATAGAATATGAACACAATAAGTACATTGTACTTATTTTTTGATGCAAGTACATAGTAGTTAAGGCCACCTAATATAAAGTGTGACCAAAATATTCAACCCACCAGACTGTAATTGACAAATCTGAGAGCCTTTGTTTTTTGCTTTTTACTTTGCAACTTCAACTTGCAATCACTCAAATGTGTATTCATAAACTATAGTAGTTTAGTGATGCTTTTGTTGAATTGTTAATTGCAGCTTTGTTTTTGTTCTTTTTTAATCAAATTTGTTTTATTAAATATATATACTGTGTGTATGTGTGTGTGTGTGTGTGTGTGTGTGTAATTTTATATATATATATATATATATATATATATATATATATATATATATATATATTAAATCCATGAAAAAACATTTGTGTTATTTAAAACAAAATCTATTAAAATAAAACAAATATTACAACACTTAAACTTAAACTTTTATTTTACCTGTTTGCCAAAGCAATTTCTAATTTTGACCTGAAGACCTGAAGTACTGAAACAACTAAAAATAAATAAACTAAAAACAATAAATATAAATATATATATATATATAAGGTACACACAATAAAATAGCAAAATAAATAAAAAAGTGAAACAAGAAAATACTGTTTAAAATAAAAACTAATTCAAAACATTAGCAAACACAACTATAAAAGTATAGTGATACAAAAATAAAGCTGATAGAGAGAAATAAATATAATAATAATTTAATTATATTTAATAAATTGATTACTTTGATTGAATTAAAATACCCCCCAAAAAAGATTTGTTTAAAAAAATTAAATAAAAACAAACTACAAAATGCATTAATAAACTGACAGTTTTTTATATTTGAAATTACAAACACAGAGTAAAAGTGGCATCTTCCGCTCAGACCAAAGCAATGAAATTAGTAGAAATTCACTCTTTGTGTTCACTAATATAATTAGCATCTTTAAAACTGTTTAATATTATAGAAATGAATATGATAGAAATTAAAATTCAATTTTAAATTTGTGTGCTTGTATATTTGTGTGTGTTTGTGTTTACATGGGTTGGTATGTGTGAAGGGAAGGTGAGAGAAGAAGGACGAACAGGACATTACGACATACTTCTTATATGAAAGTCCTTGACGAGATGTATGTCCCATCCAGCAATGACAAGAAGTCCCTGTCAAGCTTTTAGTGGTTCCATTTAAGAAGAGCTCAATGACTTCACTTCTGCTGTGCACTTCCAGCTTAATAAAAAGTAATATGGCGAGATCTTTTACTGTCTAACCAAATCAATTCTGAAAGCTGAGAAATGTTCTGTCTTTCAAAAGTATTGAAATTCAAAAAGCATTGTCTTTGAGCATTCAGAATATGTCCTTTCAAGGTCGGATATCTCTTGCTGCAATGAAGTTAAAGGGATGAAGCAGAGGAGTTAACAATAATCTCAGCCTCAGACGGTACGCCCATGTACCACCCTCAGTCCGTTTACTGAGCCTCTGATGCATACTGCATACTAAACCAGAGAGTGTTTGCAAATATTGCCATTTAAACTAATTAAAGGGAAAGTTCAACCAAAAACAAAATGTTTGTCATAATTTACTCAACCTCATGTTGTTCCAACCCTTTAATAAAAATAAACAGCCACACAAGGTATTTCTTTAGTCCTACAATAATACAGCCCTGCATCATATTTGCTGAATGAAATCAATACTTGTTAATAATTTTAGGGTGCTGTTTTCAGAAATAGCACCTGCTTTGCTTTAGCATCAACATATTTAATAGAATACTTCCTTCTGATGTCTGAAGTCTTGATTACTAGAAGAACTGGCACAAAGACATGATTCACATCATATTTTGTTCAATTCTTAGCTGATTTTCACATGTATGAATGATTCCGAATATATAATTTTATGCAAAATCTTGATTTCCACTTTTTCCACTCCTTTGCAAATTATAATTTAAGTTATATATTTTGAATATTATTTTTGTCATTAAAATCAGAACTTTTGACCGCTTTTTTGATAAGTGCATTGAAACTGATACTTACTGCATATAATTTGAAAAATCTTCATTCTTACTTCATTCTTAGAAAAAAAGATGGAAAGTTTAATTGATATTTTTTCAACTCAGCATCATCAAATAAGGTTATATATATATATATATATATATATATATATATATATATATATATATATATATTAATGCTGTCAAACGATATTATTATGTATATATAAATGCATACACATACAGTATATATCTTGAAAATATTTACACATATATACATTTATATATTTATATTATTATATTTTATATTATATATAAATATATTTACTACATAAACATAACAAATATTTTTTTAAATATATACATGCATGTGTTTGTATTTATATATAGGCTACATAATAAATATACACAGTACACACTCATAAAATATATATAAAGGAAAGAACGAAAAGGAAAGGATGTGACGTGACGTGTGGCCAAGTATGGTGACCCATACTCGGAATTTGTGCTCTGCATTTAACCCATCCAAGTGCACACACACAGCAGTGAGTAGTGAACAAACACACACCGTGAACACACACCCGGAGCAGTGATCATATATATTCATAGATATGAAGAGTTTATTTGCAAAAACAGAAATTTTCAAAAATCATGTTTTTATTATGTTATCATGTTTTTATTGTGTTTTATTGTGTTAGTTAGCTGTTTTTAGTTATTTTTTAACCTATAATCAAAAAAACCTAACTGTAGTTTGATTGAGATTAATTGGAATGCACAACGAAAAAACTTGATTTTTGAAAATTGTTAAAAATGGAGTTATCTGTTTGCAAATGAACTCTCCATATATATATATATATATATATATAAGTTTAATATACTTAAAAAAAATTATTAAAAAGTGTGTGTGCGCATATATATATATATGCACACACACACTTTTTAATAATTTTTTAAAGTATATTAAAAATGCATAAAATACAATAAATTCAATCAATATATAATCAATAATAAGAGTGAAAAATAAATGAATAAAAGTTAAGTGATTAACTAGATGAATTCAATACAAATGTTTATTGCATACATTTCAAACACTGATTACTAGTATTATGTTTCTGAATTTGTGTGATGTGTGTATGACATTAGAAATTAGAAATATTGGAAATAAAAAAACTACAACATCAGCAACTATATGACCTTCATTGTCCTTAAATTTATATTGTAATTCTGTATTCCGTTTTCTATCTTTATTTACTGGCATAATTGGAATTTAAAGGCATTCTGAATAGTGCACAAACCTACATACACAAAATGACACATTCACCCCGCGGGTGACAGTTAGAGGGAGTCACAGTGGACAGCATCCGTCTTTGGGTTGATGAGGTGTTTGGAGGACACTGTTGTGCAGTGAGGTGACAGTGACATAACACACACCTTCAGCCAGCAATGACTCAACCAGATCCTGTCCACTCAGCTGAAGAAATCATTTTCCACCCTCACACACACACACACACACACACACACATATTTTCATCATGTCATCTAGAGAGGTGACTGAGGAGATTATTATTAACAAAGTGGCAGGAATGAAATTTGTCCCAGGAATATAACTACTTTTGTCCCTCGAGACACAGATCCGGCATTTCATTTGAAATCACATCCTTATCTGATGTGGGGAAGACATGATCATGTTGTTCATACACAAAAGCAGCAGCCACACTGAAAAGTGAATGTCATCACACAATGACCAGTGAAGCAACACTTTTCAAACAGGTAATACCTCCATCACTGAAGAAAAAGCCCCTGTAATAGAACTGTCAGTGAGTAATAGGACTTCACTCAAGGGCCCTTTAGAATACGGTTCTTTCTAACCTTATCAGTCAATCAGTGAACTTCTAAAGAACCGTGTGGAAATTCAAGCATATTTTCAGAGACACCTTTTCAGTAGACGCACAAAGCCCTATTTATTTACACCACGACAATGTGAATTGCTGGTGGAAATCACAAAGAAAACCATGGAAATACATGAAAAGCTTTCCTGAAACAAAAAACAAAAACAATACAACCCTGAGAATACAGATTTTTTTTAAATATAACTTGAAATTGTGACTCTCTTGGAATGCAATAAAAGTAAAATAGCATGTTATAACAGTATATCTTTGTTTATGAAAACATTTTCCTATTGCTACCAGTTGCTTGCCATTTCATTTGTTGAGAGACAGCAGTATCAACAGCTTGACGTCTAAAATGTCTGTCCCAGACTTTTATCATTTGGTGAGTTTTTCTGCCAAACAAACAGAAAATACCTACACTGAGAAATCAATGATTGGTGGGCCATAGCAGCACAACACAATGGAATGTACAAAGCAAACAAAAGGCCACAACACAATGGAAATACTCCCAAGAAGAAGAAACAGTTGCTCCAAGACATCTCGCAGAGCCACACACATATTATTATACAAAACTTCATAAAAAAAATACTCACACAATGTACATCCAAAAATATTTCATATAATCACTTCACTTACATTGAGAGTCTGTTGTCAACTTCTTGAGTTTCATAGGATTTTGATGCATTACTGCCACCAGCTGAACTGGAGGATTAAAAAAGATTAAAAATACAGTAACAAGTGTGATATTGTGTAATATTATTACAATATAAATAAGCAGTTTTTAAGCAATAATTTCTTCCTGTGATGGCAAATATGAATTTTCATGACAGTTCTTAAAAAAGTAGAATGATTCTTCAGAAATCATTATGATATACTGATTCAGTGATCAAAAACCATTAAGTTTTGAGATTTTTATAACAAATAAAATAAAATTCATTTGAAATGAATTTTTCTTATAACAATCTAAAAGTCTTTACTCTCACTTTTGATCAATTTAATGTATCCTTGCTGCATAAAAGTATTAATTTCTTTCAAAAAGTCATTTGAAGTTTAACTGTAATGCTTGTCTTTCAAAGTTATATACAATGTGGTATGTATCATAGTCAGTGTATAGCCCAGTGTTTATTTTATATAAATTTTCATATTTTTGTTTCTGTGTGTGTGTGTGTGTGTGTGTGTGTGTGTGTTTGTTGTGTCGTGTACCTAAGGACCACAATATTATAGGAATTAAGTATTTCCTTGTTGCTGTGCCAAAATTTTGTAGCAGAAATTGCCACTTAAAAGCCTTCAAGAGCACAATCTGGGGCTTTCTGTCATAGACTTTTAGATCATGTACATGTTGCATTTCCTGGGAACCGAAACCATTACTTTGACATTTATAGTGCCATAATCTACCAGTTGAGCTACAGGAATGCTAGAATTGCTTGTCTAATCTAAATGATTTTAAGCAAACAGTTCAGAAATGCATTGATTCTGCCTCAATGACAAACAGCAAAGCAAAACTATTTTGTTTAGATATTATAAAAAAACAGACACTTATTTATCTTAAAGTTTGCCATAATATACATATTATCAGTAAGTGTTTGCTGAAACTGGCCTACATAAATTTAATCAGAGAGCACAGGCCAGTCACAAAAAAACAACAGGTGAGCAACGAACAGCACCGGCTGCATACTGAGCTTGAATCCGCGGCAAAACATTTCCATGCAAATCATCCCATTCATCACTCTCCGTGTCACATGCGTTCACATGCACATGCATGCAAACACATAATACACATACAGCCTCACGCAAACACGCTCGCCTATCTGTTTACTGAACTGAAGCATGCTGCCTGTATGATGAATGGGGTTTTTTAAGAAAGCTCTCCAGCAGCCTCTCCTCCGCCCTGTTCTTCCCTGTCTTGCACTCGCCCCTCCAGCTCAAGTCTGTCTGCCTCTGCTTTTGTATTTTGAAAGTCTCCCTGCTCATTAGTATTTCACAAGTCTCTCCAGGGGTCTTCGTTCTACCCTCTCGACAGACTGTCTGAGAAGCACACTGCCGTCCACTCATTTATCACAAACCTGTGAAATATCAGAGTATGACTTTGACTTGATCATGGTGCTGAAGTTTGAAAAGTGCTCATTTAAAAAGTGCTCATACAGAGGTAGGACAACACAAACCTAGTTTTAAGAACTGAAAGGGGTCTGAATAATCAAATAAACAGAAAAGTAAAATGTATTAAGGCTGTCAATCGATTCAAAACTTTAACTGCATGTGACTGAGGTGAATTAACTGAATAAATTGCAATTAGTCATATATCAATATCCACTGAGAATAAACCTCAAATGGAGACAAGTCATCATGTTATTTTGGCTAGACTAGTAAATCATGTAGTAAAAAGTGGGTTTAGGAGCCGATATATTTATAATAGAATTGAAGGCAATCAGTACACAGAACTCTATTTTGCATTCAAGTTTGACAAACTGTCTCAAGTAGACTTCATTATAACTAAGCCATTCATTGTAATAAATTACATTAAAGGAATAGTTCAATCAAAAATGAAAATTTACTGTAGATCAGTTTGTTTTTTCATCAGAACAGATTTGGAGAAATCTATCATTACATCACTTCACCAATGGATCCTCTGCAGTGAATGGGTGCCGTCAGAATGAGAGTCCAAACAGCTCATAAAAACATCAAAATAATCCACAAGTAATCCACACAACTCCAGCCAATCAGTTAACATCTTGTGAAGCAAATCTTGTAATAAACTAATCTATCGAGATGTTTTTAACTTCAAAACATTGCTTCAGGCTAAAAAATATGAATTGTCTATCCAAAAGGTGTCTTTTCTGAATCAGAAGAAAAATATGCACAGATCAAGCACCGTTTACATGTGAAAACATTTCTAAACAAATATTTTGATGTTTTTAGCAGATGTTTGGACTTAGTACCCATTCACTGAATTCACAAAAAAAAAAATGTTTGGACTCTCATTCTGACGGCACCCATTCACTGTAGAGAATCCATCGGTAAAGTTATGTAACACTAAATTTCTCCAAATCTATTCAGAAACAAGAAACAAAATCATCTACATTGTGGATGACCTGAGGGTAAGTCATTTTTCATCAACTTTTCATTTTTGTGTGAACTAGTACTTTAAAGTAAAATATTAAAATGACACCTCTAAAAAGTTTATAAACTATTTCCTGATCGGCTCAATGAAAGGGACAGTTTGAGAAAGTTAAAACAATGGCCCTTTCCCAAATGATGCACTTAATGTGAACTTGAGGTCGTATGGCCTTTACTCTTCTCCTCTGGTCCACAAAACCGTAGGGTCTCATTTGTCATTTTATGATTCAGCAAGTGCTCATAAAATCCACCTTTACTGCTATGATTCGCCCTTGATGCTTCTTTTTGTGAAGAATGTGCAAAGTGGACCATGACCCAACAGCCAGTGTGGCCAAGTGTGAACTTAAAGAAGGACTGCAAGGGCTAAGGGCACCATTTGGAAATCAGAAACGGACACAAACTTTTCCATTCCAAGGATCTTACCTTTCAAACAAGAGCTGCATTTTTCTTCAAAAAAAATGGGTGAAAAGTTTGCTACAGTATTTAAATTGGTTTATAAAAGCCAGTGTTCCTATAATTCATTGTTGTTAAATAGGTTTGTAGTTCTGTCGAGTTCAATATATATATTTTTTCAATCTATGCTACACTATTAAAAAATACATTTCCAAAAGGAGGTTTTTGCAGCAATGCCACAAGAACCATCTTGAGTTCCCCAAAAAAAACTTTCAGTAAACAATTAGTGTTTTCTTTGTGCAAAGAACATTTTAAAAATCTGAAGAACTTTTTCCACTACTAAGAAACTGTTATGTATTAGAAAGGTTCCATGCACTCTTAAAAATTAAGGTTCTTCTATGGCATTGCTGAAATACAGTATGCTCTGTTTAGCAACTAAAATCACTCCAAACATGTTGTACTACTACACAAAAACTCTCAAATGCATTAGCTAATTAAATGTTCATTTTAGCATATATAAGTGGATGTTTAAAAATGAACCTCATTCCAACCACAACATATGCTGCAAGTATCGTAGTTTACAGAAATAATGAATGGTACATTGTAGAAGCCAATTACACAGGAGAATGTCAGTGCATCTCTATGAACTAAAGCCTAACAAAATGTGGGTCAGGACAAATAGCAATGATCCCGAACGCACAGATATTTCAATAAAGAAAGTGAGTGTGGCATTAATATACCAACTTCACAAGAAGGTCAACTCACTTTTTTTGTTTAACATAAAGCAGGATGTATAATTCCAGAAGGTCATCAACTCAATTTTCACAGTTTTTGACAAAGGCCACATTATTGGAGAAGTTTCTCTCATTGCAAATCACACAAGAGCTTACACAAATCTCAGCGTTTTCCTGCAACCTAATTTTTTCCCCAAATCGTTTCCTGCCCCCCTACTGGGTTGCTTTCCTTTTTTTAAAGATTCAAAGGAGCAGAGACTTGCAAAATTATTTGTCTTTGAATGAAGGCATAAATCTGAACTGCACTCATCAGCAGCATCTCAAGAACTTTAAATATTCTTTTGATTTTTGACATAGTTCCAAAATCATGTGCCTGTGTGAATCCAGATGAGGCTCCGTGGGTGGGTGTGCCATAGCATGCTACCGATGATCAAACGACAGAGGGAGATGTATAGAACACTGTCCAGGATCCTTACACAACTAACATGCCTTGGCTGGCCGTGCTTTTCAAAGATGTAAGGAAGGCTTCAAGGCATGTTCGATTGCAATATTTGCCTAAGGTCATATTTATAAGATGCTTCCTTTACTGCTGATGAAATTCCACAATCCTGCGTGTGTGGCTCAGCAGTTGGTAAAAAAAAAAAAAAAAAAACTTTTCCATTCCATTTCTGCCAAGAAGTAAGCATTGTAGTCACTAAATATTAAATAAATATTAAATATTTTCTGTCTTCTTAAGCCTTGGAATGCCTTTGGCTTTGGGCACGCTCATTTTATTGTATTTTTGATTAAAACTCCCCATTTTCATATTAAGTATTTTAAGAAGATAAATCTTTTTTAATTGATTTAACGCTTTAAATCAGCTAATCTCTGACCTTCCCAGAAGCACATAAGGGGAAGTTCTTTTTCTTTTTTGTTCAAGAGTAAACACGTTTAAAATAACAGGGCAACAACAGCATGAATTTTTTAACAGCATGAAACTTTGCACTGGCAAGTAATTTTGAACCAGTGAGATGAACACCAAATTTTCATTTTGGCAAGATTTTGTTCAAAATATCACAGCTGTTCATTCTTTCAGTTTGTTTGAAGTATATCAAGGCCTTAACTTTGAGGACTTTTATTTTATAAGTTCATTATAGACTTTTCTTAAAGGCTGACTGATGGCTGATCTTCTTTGCTGTCAGAATTCAAAAGATATAAAATATCAGTTGATCAATGGTACGGCAACAATACACACATGCTGTCAAACATAACACTGCCTGTGTTTCCATTTCACTTTGGTCTTTACAACATTCCAGAGAATACTGGATTGTATTCTTCTAAATATTTACACTTCATTCCGAAAAGAGGAGGTTAACGTTCCCTGTTGAATGCATCGTATCACATCTATAATTCAGAATGCTATCACAGCAGAAAGCCTGAATAAAGAGTTTTCTATAAATATGCATTCACGACTTGACGGGGTTTTCAACTAGGAAGGAAAAGTTGTGGTGCAGGGGGTCTTTTTTTTCCATTCTCTCCTCTGCTGCGGCTGATCAGCGATTCTCTAAGAAGCTGTTTTGAAGATGCTTACTCAGGCCCTTTTGTTGTCCTGTGCTCGTTGAAGTAATCTTCAGCACTCATTGCAGGAATTTGGTGATTGACATGTTTGCAAAAGCCCTTTGCAAATATACAGTGACAGTTACAGTGTCAAATACATTGATGTAAAATATTTGGAGTTCACTGTAACAAAAAAAAAAAAAGATTTTTGATTTCACTTTATAAAACTGATTTAATAAAAATAATTGTTTATCCATTATGTTGATGATTGCAACATAGGTGTACTCTATGAAATCATTCCGCAAAATGAAACAGGCTTACCTTCTGTAAAAATACATAAATGTCATCCCAAACCTTTCATTAAACAATAAATACTACACTTATATAGCAGCCTTAGGTACATGTCCAAAAAAAATCATGCAATGACACAGTACTGTCTTGTTGATACTAGAAAAGTATCTTTACCTGCAGTACAGAGTTGTTGCAAAACGTCACAGAGGTGCTGAGAACGGTCTTCATCGATGGCAAACGCTAGAACTCGTTTCAGTTGAGTGTAGATAAACCTCCACTTCATCCAGCAATCTTCTAGTTAATAAGTAAACAGACTACAAACACGTGACATGAGTGCTAAAATATCATCAGAGAAATTTACAGACATTACCCTGATAGCACATATACATCACGGAGATGTCTATTTGGCGTCTGCATTTACATCTGCGAGACTATTTTTTTTAGAGTGTTTGCTCATCTGCAATACCTCTATAGGACGTGTCCTGTCAGATGTCAAATAGACATTTATCAGATGTTTTAAAATGTTTAGGATTTAGAATGTATGTAAAATTGACATCTTAAAGACGTCTGTCAGATGTTTCACACGTGATAGAAAATAAGGTGTGAACGCCATTTCATGTTGACATTAAAGGTGTAGTTCACCAAAAAAATGACAATTCTGTCACTATTTACTCACCCTCATGTTGTTCAAAACCTGTATGAGTTTCTTTCTTCTGTTGATCACAAAAGAAGGTATTTTGAAGAATGTTGTTAACCAAACATTTGCTAGTTGCCATTGACTTTCATAGTATGGAAAAAAAAAATACCACGGAAGTCAGTGGCTAATGTTTGGTTACGTACATTGTTCAAAATATCTTTCTTTTGCGATCAACAGAGAAAAGATATTCTTACAGATATGGAAGAACATGAGGGCAAATAAATGATAACAAATGTTTAATTTGGAGTAAACTATTCCTTTAAGAATTTTTGGCAATTTGTAAATTCTGGTCTCAGTGAAACAGTAGATAAAATCAATCATTTTAGATGACTGAATCAAGCTCTGTGGAATGAGCATCTCAGAAATGTCTCTTCAAGAAAGATCATGAAGAACTATTCATTTCAATTTTCTATTGGTCCTATATCTATTTCTGTTGGTATTCTTGAAGCATAATGGAATTCCTGTCTGCTGAAGGGAAAAGCACGCTGATGGATCTGGTAAAGGATTTAGTTTGGAGATGAAACTGATTACATTCGTGATGGTGAATGTTCTCTTTTATCTCAAGAATGATGTAAGAGTACCTGGTCTGTTTATCTCAAGTACAAATACAAGCATATAGTGACAGAACATTGCCCTAGACATTTATGAGTTGTCATGTTTAAAATGTTTCTCTTAAATTCAACAGCTGCATCCCAATCTTCCCGCAGCTGCTGTTTGGGAGCTGTTGTCATGGTGATGCTCACTTGGTTCCTCCTCACCTGGGAGAACCAAGTATGAAATCAGATATTTAAGATTCTGGATGGAAAACAGATGGGTAAGGCTTTGCTACCGTTCACAGTGTTTTTTTATAAGCTTGAGCCTCTACTAATTTTGGGCATCCTTTATCCTAAATGTATTATGTTGTCTGGGATGCATCAGGATGTATTATCAAGTCCCATGCGGCCACATGCGCTCACAAGATCACTCAAAGGACATTCAGAGGTAGTCAAAAACGTCCATTCATGTAGCATTTGGTGTTTAAAAATGAAGCTTCCTGATGTGTGCAGGACAGCAGCGAAGAACCGCCTACAGACCTGTCAATCATCCACGGTACAAATACAAGACTGGTTAAATTCAACATGCAATAACAGACTTTATATCTGAAGTAAATTTAACAGTAGTCAACAACAACAAAAATTATGTTCACAGCATTTACAATGTAAAAGTATCTTTAGAACAATAGAATGGATGAGCAAAAAATAAAAGAGTCGCATTTGAGACGCATGTTAATTGGATCACTCGAGACATATTTTAATACTGTTTAAAAAAATATTTTCTAGTTTGTCTACACTGTTCTTTCTTTATATCTCTTGCTTTTTTGTGCTATAATGAGATGAAACGTTTTTTTTCTCCTCTTCTTTGAGCCACGCTTACCTTTGATGCATATTCAGCATGTGTTTGACATAAGCACATACTGTATATCTGTGTGGGTTGCAGTGTTCCTTATAAGCAAAAAGTTAGATCAAAGAAAGTGGGTTGCTGCGACTGATCATAACAGGCAGACCAATGTGAAAGTTCCTTCCAGAACACTGTAAATTGTGGGTTAACAAACCCTCTGTCTGACAAAAAAAACTAAATGAAGGCTGACCTAGTCACCACTGGCAGGAATTATTCTTCTTGTTCTCATTTTAAATACGGACACACGTTACACAATTATACTGAACAAAATTATAAACGCAACACTTTTGTTTTTGGCCCCATTTTTCATGAGCTGAACTCAAAGATCTAAGACTTTTTCTATGTACACAAAAGGCCTATTTCTCTCAAATATTGTTCACAAATCTGTCTAAATCTGTGTTAGTGAGCACTTCTCCTTTGCCGAGATAATCCATCCACCTCACAGGTGTGGCATATCAAGATGCTGATTAGACAGCATGATTATTGCGCAGGTGTGCCTTAGGCTGGCCACAATAAAAGGCCACTCTAAAATGTGCAGATTATAATTTTGTTCAGTGTATAATAATAACTCAGATATTCATCACACACTTATCCTACCTTTAAGTCCTCTTGGAAAGTTCCTACTTACAAGTTTGTAAATCATGAGGTGTGTTCATGTGATTTTGGTTGGAATAAAATGCACTCTGGACAGACTAGTTGTGAATTTTCAAACATAATTTGTTAATTCACATAGTCTTTTCTGCAGGTATTTATGACATTTTGCTGCTGTTCATGTGTGTTCATCTCATAAATGTGATCATTCCAACATGACCGGAAGGCAGCATTAGTTCTTGACTAATGAGTAAATAATGACTGCTCTCCTGTTGGATATTGAGATTGATTGTTTTTGCATATTAAATGAAAGTGAAAAGCTCTTCAGTGCCTCTCAATAGCATGATTTATGTTAAAATATCATAATATTGTTTTTCACATCAAATAGTATAATGTCTGGGGCAGTTTTAAGAAATATTTCAGTTAAAATCTGTCAAACAAATACACACAGGCACCCTGTTCATACTGTTATTTGTCATATCATGAAAATATCTATTTTTGTCCTGCTTGATGTAATAGCCTTTATATTTCAATATTTCCTATTAGGTTTTATTATTAGTATTTGCTAAGGGGACAGATGGACAGCAAGGACTGCAGGCAATTCGAGGAGAGACTGAAAGAGATTGAGCGAGACACAAACAAAGGGAAAGAGGGAGCATAAATAAATGCTGAAATATAGGTCAGAGACTGGTGGCAGCCGAGCCTTTGTCATCAGATCAGTGTGTGTGTGTGTGTGTGTGTGTGTGTGCAGTCATGCAGAAGGATAAACAGCATGCATTGTGTGTTGTCATGCAGAAAACAACTGAATATAAAGAATGAAGCCAGTAATGAAGGCATGTGGACACTGAAAAGTCCAGCTCAATGGATATGTAGATATCAAAGCAAAGTTTCTGTTTTAAACTTTGAGCAGAAAAGGAAAAATCAGAACAGGCAGGAGTGAGACTGCTTGGAGGTTGCTCCTTTAGAGCGAGAGATTTGATGGAGTCTGATCTTAGTCTGATATGTTTCTCTTAAATTCTGAAGATTCTAAGTCAAACTTATGAGTTAAAGACATACTTATGACACAAAAAAAACTTTTTGTCATAACATTTTATCTGACAATTAATTTTCATGTTACTTAATGTCATAAATTCGACTTTTTATCTCATAATTATGACTTTGTATGTCATAATTCAGATTTTTTAGTCTCATAATTATGACTTAGTTCGAACTTTTCTCTCATAATTATGACTTAGTATGCTGTTGTTTTGACTTTTGTTTCATAATTATGATTTAGTAGGTCATAATCTTGACTTTTTATCTCATAATTATGACTCGGTATGTGAATTTTGACTTTTCTCATAATTTAAACTTTTTATGTAATAATTTTGACCTTTCATGTCATAATTATTGTAGATTGTCTCAAGAATTGATACAATTGATACAGAACGTGTTGTTTATTTCTTGCTACCTGTACTTCTACCACCATCTGCCTGTTCCTGCATCCCAATGTTCATACTATCAATCCTAAATAGTATGTGAGATTAGAATAAGTGTGTCCCAAAGCATAGTATGTTGAAAAAAAGTAAGCCAAAAGGTAAAAAGTAAGCCATCCCCGGATGGTCTGCTATTTCAGGTACTTATTTGAAGTTTGGATCTGTGCACACTTTAATGGCTAATATTGCCCACAGTCCATTGTGCTTTGGCGAAGGATTCGGTTCAGAACTACAAACATGAATAAAAAGTGTTAAAAAAAACTACAAACATGGTGGATGGTTAAGTAGAGAGGTTTTAGGGGTTTGAGTTACTAATAATCAACATTTAACCTGGAAAAAAATATTTAATGATATCTGTGTTGTATTTCATCTGCAACAACGTGAACGTGAATGTGAATGTTTCTGATGTGGTAGAAAGTTAATTTACATGAAATGTGGAGGATGTTAAATGTGACAAGATGATTGACAGGCCAGTTTACAATAACAGGATGCGTGTAACTATGCAATAGAGCGGCCCGTTAAAGACGCAATAGTTTGATGTGATAGTATGTCCCAAACTTGCCTATTCTTCTACTACAAACGTGTGTACTTTTTCCTCACCAAAAGAGTACATATTTTAAGGGTGTAGTATAAGTAGGCACATTGTGACGCAGCATGTGTCTTTTTCTCTGACCCCTGATGACCCACTTCACGTATAACACCAACCTTAAAGTAACCCTTCCCTTAAGTAACACTCACAAACTGAACATACAAAACATAATATTCAAAACTAACTAGGGAATAAGTACAACATAACATGTAACATTGTGAATTACTAAAAGAAGTGTCCTTAACTAGTTAAATAATCCTGATAACGGGGGTTGGGACCGCTAACTCTTCCTGAACGAGTCACTATAGGCTGGGCCACTGCAGCAGCAACATCAGTGGCAGGTGCTTCAATCTGAGATGGCAATACTGCAGATGACAGGGGGGTTGTAGGAGGTGAAGCTGGTGAAATGTCCCTATAATCATCATCTACTACACCTTCAGTTGGTGCAGGCTCTTGAACATGGAGAAGGAGACGTCGATTTCTTGTGTACTGTCTGCCCTGAGAGGTTACCACATAGCTGTTAGATGGAGAAGCAGGGCCCTGTATGACCGCCAGTTTATCAAAGCCACCAGCTGTCTGCATCCTTCCTGTCTGACCCTGTTGTAAGGGTGGATGGGTTTGGGCATTGCAGTCATAGTATAAGGCACGCAAGAATCTGTACCTGCCAAAGGGCGTCATGAATATGGTCACCTTAGATGATGCCTCATCTAAAGGGATTTGCCAAAATCCGCATTTTGCATCAAGGATGCTGAAAACCCTGGCACCTGGCATGTCAGCTATGACCTGTTGAATAGTTTTTAATGGATGATGTGGTCTCAGGTGCACCTTGTTGAGATGCACTGGATCTATGCATATCCTTACAGAGCCGTCTTTCTTTTTGGCAGCGACCATAGCAGACACCCATTCCATGGCATCAGTTTCAGGGGTAATGATGCCCAATTTAGTCATTCTCTCAAGCTCTGCCATGACTTTCTCCTTCGTCACAACGGGCACTTTTTTGGGTGAACATACAGTGGGCGCTACTGACTCATCTAATCGCATGTGAAAAACAACAGGCAGTTTGCCAAGCACTCTGGTGTCAAACAGATCACTGAATTCCCATACCCGTGGTTCTTGCTCTGTATGCACATGCGGTCCTAACTGTATCAGACCCATTGCTATGCTGTCTTGCAATACAAGCAGTGGTCTAACATTACGATCTACAACATGGAATCTGAGTTGACCTTGTTCACAGACTAATAATGTGGTGCCCTCAGTGTTGATAATTTGCCCACCATATGCAATGAGATTCACTTTTTCAGCAGTGTTTATGTGAGCTTAGGGCACAATGATGTGTAGCTGTTGGGCAGGTGTAACGATAAATTTGGCACCTGTGTCCACTATCAGTTTTAATTGGCCAGACCCATGTTCCAGATGTAGTGTTGTGAATATTTCACCTTTCTGAGAAACATCACCCACTGTCTCACAATAGAAAGTATCCTCAGGGGCATCCAGAGTTGTGTCCAATTCATTCACTCGGTTAGACTTAGTTTATGAATTGTGCTGCAGTTCGCTCAGGATGATAATCACGTCTTTGAGACTGTGGTGATGTTTTGTGTGATCTGCAACACTTTGCAAAGAGGTTCCATTTACCACAGTTATTGCATTGTTTATTGAAAGCAAAGCACTTGAGTTTATCAGGGATGTTATTGCACATACTTCAGCCTCATGTTTAAGTTCTTCTGTGATCTCTTCAGATTGCGCATATAACAAGCATATATTAACTGCGGAGTCCAGTGTGAGCTTTTTCTAATGGAGCAGAAGTTTCCACACACTGTCACTTTCAATCCCGCAAATGATGCAGTCACGTATCAGTTTGTCATTTAAAGGTCCAAAGTCGCATTTTATTTTTTGTGAGTATTTTGAGTGTGAAAACATACAACTCACCAGGCTTTTGATTAGTTGTGATAAAGACGTGTCTGACGTATAACACCAACCTTAAAGGGCTATGGCAACATTTAACAACTCTACAATTATTAATTAATATCTCATAATTCTGATTATCCAAAGCATGACTTTTTTGATTATGTGGAAGAAAAGACTTCCATAGGCTTCTCGAGTCAACAGCTCACTAATATAATGATTTAGGGCAGGTAACAACTCACATAATTTCTTATGGCCAACACAAAGCAAGCAAAGATAAGGAGTATTTAGAGCTTGAGTTTGTGGACGATTTGATGGCATGAAAAGTTTATATGCTACACCTAAGTATTGTTGCTATAACCTCAAACTTATATAAATTATATATACTGGGCAACTGAATAGCGCATATCAAATTCAGAGTCATTATTCTAGGAGAAAACCTGAGGTATTACAGGCTTATTTAACAACTAGATTATAGAGCTCGACTTGCTAGCTAATCATGGTAAACATAAAAATTGCATGTTATTCAAATGTACATGCAACCAGAGACTTTCAAATACTCAAGACTCACACAATTTGCTATCAAGTTTGGGGCTGGATCATCAGTGGCTTGCACAAAAACATCAATTAACTCCCTGTCTGTTTGTTTGCACACACCAGAATGTTAATGAAATGATAATGAAAATTATTCCAAAATCTGCTTTACAACCAAGGTGTGATTTGCTAGACATCAGGTTACAAAACTAATCAGGAAGGGAAAGGTAGAATCCTGTGTAAGTATGCAAGGCAGCGTGCATGCAAATACAGATATAAACACACACGCACATACATATCAATTTCGCAACCTTCCTCTAACCCCCAAGCATAGTAAACTGAATATAATTAGTCTTTAATGCAAAGTGGAATTCTTGATTTCTTATTTTTCACCCAAAATCTGCTTCCTATTGGGTTTATCGCAGACAAACAGAGAGGGTGGTAATTATGGGGGTGGGGAGTGACGGAGTTCCCTCGGGTGTGTGTATCTTCGTGTCTAGGTGTGTGTGTGTCGTGTGTGTGTGTGTGTGTGTGTGTGTGTGTGTGTGTGTGTGTGTGTGTGTGTGTGTGTGTGTGTGTGTATGTGTGTCCCATCCTCCAGTCTCATTGTTAGAGTAAACTCACATGTGATCTTGGAAAGTTATTTACTTTCTGTAATTGCATTTCTTAATCAGCCCATTTGCTTTTTCCAAGTGTGTAGAATGAGATCTTTGGTGATACACAGAGACAGAGATGTGCAAATGAACGCTGACACCCTTGAATACACTGATGCTTTAATGTTTATTAGAGGTTCATCGTAGTCTGTAATTATTCATTTTAAAATGGAGCATAGGATGGTGATAAAATGACACTGCCTTCTCTTTACTTGCTGAAAACATGTTTAAATACTATTATTTGGACAAACGAGCAACAGAATTAAAAGTCTGAAAGTCTGAATGTTTCAAGCACCAATTACCATTGTGCCCTTGAGCAACACATTTACAATGCAAAAATAAATAAAACATTTTCTTAACATCAAAAATTATAATAAATGTTATTATTTTACAAAATGGCACAACAAAAGATAAGTTAATTAAATAAAACAAGATAAACATTAAAAAAGTAACAAGAAAACATGAAATTAAAAAATATATTTTTAAGGATCTTTCGATAATATTGGTGGAAAACAAGAAAAATACTGCCTGACTTTATTTATTTACTTGCTTACTTATTGCAGTATAGCTGCTCCAGGGATTTTGTCCCTGTAATAAGCATATGCAGTGGATAAATTATCTAACACACGTACCATAACGATGCCTGATAATACTGATACACAGAGACATTTTCTGTAATCTCAATTGTGTGCATGCATACATAAGCACTCGAGCACAAACAGGTGTGTGACAGAGTTTACAGAAGCAGAAAGAAAGAAAGAGTGACTTTAAATGAAACAGCACCTTGCTGTGATTTGAGCTCAAGCACCCACATAGAGCGCAAATATCTCGCCTGCAGAGTCCTCTGAGCTGTCTGAACATCACCTAACATTATGCTCTTAAACTACATGCAGCACTGCATAAAAAAGACATGTGCTTGCATGAACAAGAAGCAGGTCTTGTGTTTCCTAAAATATTTATTTCCCCTGTACATCATAATGCATTAGTGAAATTTACATGGTGATTTACAGTACTACAGCAGAGGTTTTGTTTAAAGGAACAGTTCACCCAAAAATTAAAATTTGCTGACATTTACTCATCCTCAGACCATCCAAGTTTGTTTCTTTATCTGAAAAGATTTGGAGAAAATTAGCATTACATCACTTAAAATGGATCAGTGAATGGGTGCCGTCAGAATGAGAGTCCAAACAGCTGATAAAAACATCACAATAATCAACAAATAATCCACATGACTCCAGTCAATCAATTAACATCTTGTGAAGAGAAAAGCTGCATGTTTGTAATAAATAATACCACCAAGACATTTTTATTCTGAAAACCACTGCTAAAATACATGTCCTCTATCCTTAATACTGCTTTCTCCAGTGAAAAGGTCATTTTGTCAGAGTTAGGAGAGAAATGTGCACAGATCAAGCACCAATTAGAAGCAAACACAGTCCAAAATAGCTTTAAAGAAGTATGTCTTTGAATTTTGATGTGACTGGATAACATGGATGAACGTTTTTCTCTAGAGAAAATGCTATTATGTATTATAGACTTGTATTATGGCCATAAGTGATAGTTTGACATTAAAAAAAAAAAATCTTAATGATGTATTTTTATTTGCATTTGCATTTAGCATCGTTACTCCCCTTTTAAAACAGACTTATGACCCATTTTGTTTTACGTCCTACTAGTTTGTTCTACCTTTGTCTTGCACAGATTTTAGCAACATTTATCAAAATGTCTTGTTTTGTGTTCCACAGAAGAAAGTAAGTTATTTGGAAAGCCAAGAGGATGTGTAAACAATGACAGAATTTTAATTTCGAGGTGATTTATCTCTTTAAATGGAGAGCAAATGGTGGATTTTGTTAGCCACAGTAGAGATCTATTTCAGAGTCCTTGAAAGTCCTTAATAAACAATTTGATAAGAATTTGAATAAAAATGACATCAATCAAGAGATCTTTATTTGTTTCTAGCTGCATTGCTCTGCTTGTTGCATTGCAATGTGCAAATGATTAGATTCAGGAAAGAGCTGTTTTTTTAGCACTGTCTTTCTAGAAAGTTGTTACAAACTGATGCACTTTGCACCTTCACATTGCAAGAGCTGTAATCATGCCAAGCGGTAGGTTGCCCTTGGGTCACACCAAGCTGTGATTTGACCTGCAAACCATAAGTGAAAGTGTGTTTGTGCAGTCATCAGTCATACAGTATAGTGATGGGAAGAACATGATGAAAATGTCATTAAGGCTTGACAACAAGAGAGGAACACATTAATATGAAAGGCATTTTTAAAAATGTATTTGTTGTGGTCACTGGCGTTGTGTGTGACCAGGAGCTGTTAAAAAGCATATTTAGGTGGTGAATTTCACACATGCGTTCACATGAGCACACACTAACTCACAGACGGAGTGAGAGAATCACATGCAGAATGGTTCATAAAAAGCACTCATACATGCTAATTAGCCTGAAAGCTTTTTCATTAGCCAAGCTCTTGTCTAAAATCTAATAAAGCAGTGAATGAACAGATAAAATACTCCCTTCCACTCTAATGTACTTCTGACTGTATTGATATTCTAATCATTTGATTGAGCCACAGACTTATAGAAAAATATTAACAGAGTTTGTTTGTTGTTATATTTAACATCTATTGATAATTAGAAACACCTGGCATGAAATTAAGTTGCATCAATATAATTTAAATTTAAATAAATAAATAAATAGCTACTTGAAATAAAATAAATGCTAACTAAAATGAAATATATAAAAGTTAAATTTTTTATTTCAGATATTTCTTATTTTTAGTTTACCATGATGTACTAAAATAAAAAAATAAAAAAGAATGAATAAATCAAATGAATACATAAAATAAACTATAAAATTAAAATGAAAACAGAATATAAACTGACTCAAAATATTAAAAAATATAATATTATCTCAATGAACCTAAATAACATTTCTGGATAGGTAAGGCCTCATGGGTGGGTGAATGGGAGTTTAATGACCGTCTTCCATTGTGATCAGATAAGTGGGCATGAAGCTCCATCCACTGGATAAACAGTGATACTACCGTACCTCAGCAGTGGGGTTTGTTGTGTTGCATCTTTTAGTGTGAAAAATTGCTTCAATCCAGGCCTGCCTTAAGCGCTAAGACATAAGGCGTGCAGGATATCATGTTGTGCTTTAGGGAAATAATACACAGGTATATATGTGTGTTTTAGAAATAATATCAGTTGAAACCAACATGTGTCATCAGTTTATTTTCAAGGGGTAAACCACTGTCATTTTTTTTTTACCTTGAAATACCAGTTTTGAAAGCATTCTAATGGTCCGCTGAGGCGAATGGCTTGTGTTTCTTTTCCACGCTCTCCCCAAAACGTCTGTTCAGGCCTTCTCAGAGTACAAGTGAGTTGGGTGAGACGGTACAAAATACCGAAACGCACATGTACAGCCTGATATAGATAGAAGATGCTCTGATAATCTGGGGTGGGTGGTGCATTATATTCTTTAAAAAAAACAGCAGTGCAGATTCATCATCCATGTGAATAAACTATACAGTAGGTGGCGGTAATACTCCTAAAGCCCGAGACACACTGCACAATTTTCGGCTGTCCCAGATGAAAGATTGGCATCCTGAAACAATCGTGGCGATTTCTGTGATCGTGGCTCCTAATCGGTGGTTCTGTGTCGTACAGTGAGAGAGGTTCAAAGACGGCGGTTGTCACGGTCTTGTGACTATGATATACGATAGATTTCTGACAGTGTCAGAAATTCAGCATGATCATTGCACAGTGTGTTTGCCGCTACGACCCACGTGCTATGACCAGCCAATAAAAATGCAACGTGAAATCAACGCGACATGGCGCTAAAACATCAAACTGCTTACCTCAAGCTCTTATCCCTTCCACTTCTTTTCAGCACACATAAAAATTCCAATTGCTAAAGTGTGATTCATCATGCTCTTTTTGTTTACCACTAGCACATTGATGTTTTATTCTTCCATAGAAACATGCGTCATAGCGTATGAGTCAATAAGTGTCATCATCAGACAGTCTACATGCATGTTGTACCCAATTTGATTAGATCCATGTCGCACAGTGTGATCTGCAATGATCTTATAGGATTGCTAAAATCGTGCAGTGTGTAGAAGGCTTTAGGAGTGAACAGCCTTTGAACAAGAAAAGATGCAACAACATTGTGCAGCATCTGATTGTAGAAGCCGCCTAAATTTAAATTCCTGAACAAACTGGTTAAACTTGAATGTGTTGGTTTGTGTTTTCAATATGTATACTCAATAGACCTTTTTCACATTTCTCAGCAGTGGAAGTCGTCATAGTTGGGTAAACTTCAAGAGAAGTAATGGGAGAGTACCACAAATATATTTTTTGTGTTCCCATTTGCTCAAATATAAGAAGAAAAACTCCACAATAGTGTTTTCGCGACTTTCAAAAAAAGGGAAAAAAAATTGAGAGAGACTGCTAACGGCAATCAGAAGAGAGAATGATGTCAAATTTACCATCCCTCCCATAGACGCTGCATTAGAAAGCAAACATTAACAAATTACTTTCAACATACCATGAATAACTCCTAAAAATCCTCTTTCTATCCGCAGCAATATTATGAACATGTTCAGTTATCATATCATTATAGCAGGGCCGTAGCTGGCGTTTACGGGGCCCCTGTGCAGGTTGTACCTGCGGGCCCCGTTTGAAATTGTGTTAATATAAATAAATAAATAAATAGAACAAAGATACAAATTAAACAGTGTTTAAGTTATTTCAAGTTTGTAGATGTCCAGGTATAGAAACCAAATAATCAAATGTAAAATATCATTGCATAGTCTTCATTGTATAAATTAAATTAGTGCTGTCAAAAGATTAATTGTGATTAATCGCATCCAAAATAAAAGTTTTTGTTTACATAATATATGTGTGTGTACAGTGTATATTTATTATGTATAAATAAAGACACACGTACAGCATATATTTTGAAGATATTTACATGTATATATTTATATTTATATAAATTATGTAATATATAAATATATTTAATATAGAAGCGTAACATATTTTTCTTAAATATATACATGCATGTGTGTGTATTCATGTATACATAATAAATATACACAGTACACACACATATATTATATAAACAAAAACATTTATTTTGGATGTGATTAATCGCGATTAATCGTTTGACAGCACTAAATTACATACAGATGAATTCTTGTTAAAACTACAACTAGGTAATTCAGTAAAAAGCAGTGAGTGATTTATTCTCATTAATTTCTTGGATTAACATTAAGGACACCGACAGCAGTTAGTAAATTTGGCGCGGTCACTTTAAGAGACAATACATCCAGTATAATGATACACATCCATTTTCTTTCTCAACTGTTTATGTTCACTTAAGACTTAACGTTAGGATAACCTTCAACTTACCTTAAATTAAAAGGCTAAATGACTTAACCCAGGTTAGAGCTTTCATTAATTCATTGGGCTGTTTTAAATATTAAGCATTACAACATTACACTATAGCTACCGGGCCCGTAGCCAGCTATGCGGTCACCGAGGTCCAGACCTCGGAAAACTTTTCATGTTCAAAAATAAAATTTGTTATCTGAATGACTAATTTGCTGTTTAAAACTCATCGTATGAATCTCTGCATGTACAATTCAGTTTAGAAAGCAAGAATCATGTTTAGCGTCCGCTGCCAGAGTGAACGAGTCTTGAGAGTGTTGTGAGTGTGGGCACAGCATCCGTGTTGCCAGAACCAGCTATTATAATCTTTTTTGGACTTGAAGTTTAGGGTCAACAATATCTTTCTTATCTTATTTGCCAAAGGTGTGAAATAATTTCAATTTATATTTTTATTTTTCGGTTTTGATCTGTTTTTATAGCAATATCTGGCAACATTGCATCGCCTGCACTTGAACTGACAGTAATCAAAAAAGCCCATGGACAGGTTATTGCTGACAGGATAGCACATTTGGTAAGGGAAATACAAAAAAAAAAAAAAAAAAAAAAAATTCATTATCTGTCAGAAATTTTATCAATGCTGCCAAAACAACTCACAGATCTGTAGAACAAGTAGGTTACAGAATGAAAGCACTAGACAAAGTTATCAACTATAAAGCAATGATTATTAATGAAAACATGTTTCACAAACATGTACATCTCTGTCTCTTTTGAAGTGTTAGTGTATGTAACTAATTTTCAAACCCTGGCTATGGCCATGCTAGCTACATTATAATGGCAAGTAAATTCTCCTTTGACAGCTGATATCATAAATTATCACATCTCACACGTTTTATGTTCAAAAATTATCATGAGTTGCTTGATAGGTTAATAGATGGTCAAATAGCCTAAAGTATATTAAGATTAAGCCTATACCATAATGTTTTGGATTGTATTAGACATTATAACAAGTAATAATATATACAATCAGACAACAAGCCTGTCATTTTATTCGTCAAAAAAATTAAGATGTTCTTAACCATGTATTCGAGAAATTTTCAAGAACTGCAAAAGAATTTATGTTTGTATTTTTTTTTAGATTTGTTTATTTATTTATAATTTTAGTTATTTATTTTGCTTTATTATGATAGGGCAGTTATTAGACAGAAAACGAAATAGGAGAGAGAGGGGGACGGGGTCAGGAAAGGTCCTCGAACTCGGGATGCCCGAAACACAATGGCGCTATATGTCGGCGCGCTGCCCATAATTGCTGCTGACAAAATTTATGCTTGTATTTATACAAGATTTTCATGAATTCGACACATAGAAACCTTTGTTTACCTATTGACAACATTGTATTTGCTACCTTGAACACAGTACTGAATGCACATATATACAACTAGCTCTTAAACTTTAAGGAAGTAATGTGAAGCCTGTTCTTTAAAATAGCTTTCTTCTGTGAACAGGAACATACTCGACACTTGAAATTTTCCATTTCATTCACTGTAGTGTTTATCATGTGACATGTTTTATAAGCCTGAAATGGCCTTTGACTCCATTGATTATTTCCTATAGTTCATTTGTAATTTGTGATTACCAACAGGAAATTGTAGACACCGGGAGTTATTTGGCATTCATGAAAGCCCTCGGATCTTAGAGGAAAAGTCTCATTTCACACCTTTTTCGTCAAACCAGCTTTTGATGAAAAAGAAAAAAAAAAAAACAGTTTGAACATTAAACATTAAAAAGCTTTAATTGCATTTAATTATGAACTATGGGGGATGTATTGTATTTGACTTAAAACGAAGAAAAAGAAAAAGATCATAAAATGTATCATTAATGCTTTAAAAATCAACAAACAGGCTTTAAGCCTAATCCATATACCCAATATCTAATAACTGTACATCAGTTCATATACAGTGGTGAAAAAAAATGTTACAACATTGTGAGAGTTCTTAACAGTTTTTTGACCTGATCAACTAGAAAAAGGAAAAGTGAACCAAAAAACAATCTTGTGTAAAAAAGGGTCAATAATAGGTTAGGATCACAAAAAAAGGAGTATGAAATTAACATAAAATAAATGTAAGTATGAAAACAAACTTCTTTTGTAGCATTGCAGAATGACAGAACCTAAAAACTGTTTTAATACTTTCAATAACTGACACAAACATTGTGAGACTGCGACCTCAACCTGCCTGTTTGTCAACTTTGTGTTTACTTCCTTAACGTCTAATAGGCCGAAGTTTGTGAATTTGAAGAATCCATATCTTAGTCAGGTGTGGTCTTTATCTGTCAAAATAGATTATCTGTCAAACATTAGGTTAAGGTTAGACCATCTTTACTGGATAAACAGCAAAACACACACACACACCCCTACAGTATATTTGCATATGGCCTTGAGGTAATCCAAAAGCAGAAAAACATTAAGGCTGTTTTTTAGACAGTAATATGTAATCACTATCCAGAAGTGTCTCAGGTTTGTCATATTCAAATAATTTAAAGTCTGTTTCATAAAGAAGGTACAGTTTTCTCCTGTCAGCTACTGAAATGTTTGCAAACCACTCTCGCTCCCAGTCTACTGCTGTCCTGTTCTCGTACCCTGGGGGAAAGTGAATGTAATTATCCAGCCCAAGAATCTTCAGCAAATGTTCTGTATCCTCATCAAGAGTCTCCAGTTTGCCTACAAAGTCATACTCAATTTGGCACGGATGGCAGAGTCTGTACATCTGCTGCCAATGCTCATTAAATGGCTTCTCCTCCTCAGTCTGTGGATCTAACAGGTACTTAATAAAGTGAGTAAAGGACAATCTGATACCTGCGGCAAAGGCTTCTTTAGCGGAGTCAGGGGGCTTTGAGATATTAGCATAACGTTGAAGCATTGTGGAGCCATACCGGCTGTAGAAATACTCATTTGGCTTACCAAACTTGTCCCGAAAAGCAGAAATAAGTCGTACAAAAGGATCCCGTACAAAAAGGAACTTTGTGTAATTCTTCAGTTTGTGATGCATCAAAGGACGTGAGTAACGTCCAAAACGCCTCCAAAGCTTGTTAAACGTCTTATGCACTGTAGAATTATGGATTATCTCGTATGGTATGTCAAGAGGATCCAGATACGGAGCTCCATCAGGTGCCTTCAGGTTCTGGCTGAGTACAATCATGACTCGTTTCCAGTTGGTACAGGCTACCTTTGGTACAAAACAGTAAATAACACCATGGCGATCATCCACAATGAGGTGGTCCAGGGCTTTGTTTGGAATCTGGTCAAATGTGATTGATTTCTCTGTAAAATTCAGGCTGCTGCTGGCTGAGCAAAGTTCTCTTATAACACGCCTTCGATATTCTTGCCGCATTTTGAGGTGTGTGAGATCTGGTGATAAAGCCGTTTGCTGGTAAAAAGTCCTCTCTCTCCCTGAATCCCAGCAAATTATGAAGAATGTGATCAATACTGTTCCCAAAAGAAAGAAACACTTGAGCTGCCGCTGCATTTTCGCCAGGAATCTATACCAGTTCCTTAAAATAAACTGAATGCTAAACATTATTGTCTCAGGAATCAATCAAGTTGAGAATTCTGGGGGAAAACACAAAAATAAAGACATGTATGATTGAGTCAGAATTTACAATCTATACCAACACAAAATATGATCCATCATTCACCCACTTTCTTGTCCGTCGTACTGTACATTTCAGAATGTTCCACATGAAAAGTCTTGATTTATGTCTTCCATTAGAAGTGCAGGACTCCTTTAGGTTACACACATCTAAACTCACACTCTATATAGGCTAAACGTATCATAAACGTAGCTTGCCAGACTACATTCTTTTTAAATGATATGACTATTAGCTTGTCAGATTGGTTTGAAAGCAACTCGTGTTATGTGTTTCTTGCTTTGCTAAAACTGTTATTAAATATGTGACCCTGGACCACAAAACCAGTCATAAGTGTCAATTTTTCAAAACTGAGGTTTATACATTACCTGAAAGCTGAGTAAATAAGCTTTCCATTGATGTATGGTTTGTTAGGATACACCTATATGAAAATCTGGAATCTGAGGGTGCAAAAAAATCAAAATACTGAGAAAATCGCCTTTAAACTTGTCCAAATGAAGTTCTTAGCAATGCATATTACTAATCAAAAATTAAGTTTTGATATATTTATAGTAGGAAATTTACAAAAAATCTTCATGGAACATGATCTTTACTTAATATACTAATGATTTTTGACATAAAATAAAAATCAATAATTTTGAACCATACAATGTATTTTTGGCTATTGCTAAAAATATACCCCAGCGAATTAAGACTGGTTTTGTGGTCCAGGGTCACATATTATCATTATCATATAATCAAAGTGTATAAGACATTGCATATTAAGACATTGTAGTATTGTTAAACAGATATCTTCAAAGTGATATAAGCCTAAATAATCGCTGTTACAGCATAAACAATACACCATAGCATGCTGTTAGTTGTTGGCTTACTTCTTAAAATAAAAAATCAACCATATTCACTCACCCTCTATCTCCTTATACCCTTATACTGGTGTCGTATGCTCTACTTCCTTTTTCGCACAACAAAAGCAGAAGGCGACGTGTTCATGTTTCTGTTTGATTGAAGGCTAGGCTTGTGTGAGTTTGCTGTGTGAGCCAGAGTAAACGACTCCTCTCACGCACTCTCTGAAACGTGTATTTACATAGCATAGCATAGCATAGCATATTTACTATTAATAAAAAAAAATAAAAAAATTTAAAGCTTATATCATTTAATAATAATAGCAATTGGACCCAACATGTCAACACATTTTAATCAATTTACTGATTTTCAAGATTGGACATTTAAAAGCGTTAGTTTCATTGAATTAACTAGAATAAATGTAGCTAGGTGGTTAAACTAAAAGTTAAAGAAAAAAATATTACAAAAGTGCATCATTCATATCATGTGTCAAAATCATTAAACAAATTCTGTCAATCCGTTGGCAGAAAAACAGAAGGGAAAAAAAACGTTGTAGACCTGAAGACCTAGAAAAACAAGACCAAAAGTCTGTAGTGCTTTAACACTATAAAACAACGCCATCATCTTCCTAATTAGTAGCCTACTGATGTATTTGTAATTAACTATTAATTATTTAGATTATGTATTTGAATGTTATGTCTTTATTTCAAATCTTGTCTTTAAAATTTACTCAAAGAAAGTTTCAAATATGCAGAGTGGTCTGGGTTAATGTCTAGACTGATTTTAGGTATTTATATAATATGATATAAGATATGTGTATGATTTGGTGAATGATATGATTTGGTAGCCTTATAAGGCATTGCAGCACCAAAGGTTTTGTCCTGTTTATTTTGCTATAGCTCCAAGCCATTGTTTTTTGAATGAATGAACATGAATGACTGAATAAAGTTGTGGCCTAATGATTTGAGAGTCAAACTTGTAACCCAAAGTTTGCGGGTTTAAATCTTGATACCGGCAGGGATTGTAGGTGGGGGGAGTGAATAACCAGTGCTTTTCCACCTTCAGTACCATGACTGAGGTGAGATCCTTGAGCAAGGCACCAAACCCCCAACTGCTCCCTGAGCACTGCAGCATAAATGGCTGCCCACTGCTCTGGGGTGTGTGTGTGTGTGTGTGTCTGTCTGTCTGTCTGTCTGTCTGTGTGGGCTGTGTTTGTGTACTTGGATGGATAAAATGCAGAGCACAAATACAGAGTATGGGACTGGGACACCATACTTGGCCACACGTCACTTTAATTTGAAGTATCTAACCAAATTGTCGCCCAGACAGCCTAGGCGAAGACTTTACCAGCTTTCTGGGATAAACAGATTTTATATAGCCTAGTCCTATATGCAGACACACGCACACACTGGTGTTTTGTTCTTCAGTGATTCAGCATGATTGATGGAAAAAAGGTTGAGAACCACATTATCTTAAGAAAATACACGATCCCCGGTTTCACAGACAAAGCTTAAGCCTTGTCCCAGACTAAAATGTAAATCTGAGCTGTTTCAACTTAAAGAAACTTGCACTGATTGATCTTAAAATATATCAATGCCATTGTTTTGTTTCTAGATGGACAGTAACGTTTTTGTCTAAGGCACGTTTATAAAAATTACTTAAATGTCCAACTGAACTATGGCCTAATCCTGGCTCTAAACCATGTCTGTGCAACCAGGCCTATATTTAATGTTTTTTTTTAATCCTTTCCTCAACTAACCTTTAAATAACTACTGGGGCTTAACGGGTTCTTTGTATTGCAGTGGTGCTATATAACACCTTAACCACCACCAAAAATTAAAAATAAATAAAAAAAATTGCTAAAGACTTGCTGAAGAGTCATCATAGTGAGCTAAACAGGTTCTTTATATGTTAATGGTGATATAGCACCTCAACCACCCCAAAGAACCACTAAAGAACCAATTTTTACTGCTCACCTTTGGACAAATAGGTGGAAAGATATTATAACCATTACATTCTAAGTCCTTACAAGAGCTTACAATTTTACGATAGGCTATAGTTCAACTTTACTGATATTAAATTCTCCCTGAAAGAGCTGTCTAAATTCTTCAAAACTCTGTTGGCACCACCAGGAAAGGCTAGACCAGGGGTGTCCAAACTACGGCCCGCTATCACTCCTGTGGCGGCCCGCGAGGGATTTTTTAAAAAAAAATGATACGAATCTGCAGAGGCGGGCAAACTACGGGCGTTTTCATCCGACCCGTGAGGCAGTTGGTCCAAAATAGCTAATTTGATGCAATATCAGTAAAATCCAATAGATGGCGCTGTAGCCTGTAGTGCGGTATATAACCGCTGATTTACACCGTCACGGCCACTCCAGTCAATGCTTGTGTTTACAGCAGCCACGCCGCGGCACGTTTCAGAAGCGGCTCTCCACACCGCTTTGCTTTAAATAGGCGCCTAGTCTATTATTGACGGACGCCGCGTTCAAGCCGCACAGCAAATACAAAATAAAAAGTCAAAATATATACCCCACAAAACTGGCACAATTGTAAATAAGTTACTTGTTTTAAAAATGTGAAAGTGTTCATTTGTTTTGAAAAATTCCTTGTATTGGTACTGTTTTAAAAATGCTTAAAATGCTCTGTAGACTTTGCCAGTGTTATCCTCCTGCCGTTCTATCTTGCAAAGATATGCAAGGTCAAGCGCAAAGCGCGCACTTTAGGATTGGTGACTAATAAGAAAAAGCAAGTGAGTTTGTTTTGAGTTTGTATTGTGCATTTTCCAGCAACCACGCCGCTAGTTTCAGTTTCGCTTTAAATATTTAGGCTGGACGTTTATAATAAATGTTTATAGTGAATGCCACTATAATTTGTGTTTGTTTTTTACTTATATTTTCGTTCCTTTTTCTATTCTGAACACTGCTAAATTTACAGGATTTTTTTGTGGAGTGTGGGGAATATAAATACATGTTTCTAATGTTTGTAAACGTTTCGTTTATTTTACATTATTTCTGAATGAAATGATAAAATGTGTCTTGTACATCAGTCGACTTGTACACCAATGCAACTTATCTCTGTCATAAAGTGCTCATAAAAAATAGGTAGAGATGGTACAAGAATAGAACTGCCATGTATGTACAAGTATACATACAGTAAATACAAAGTCAGTCGTATTAAAAATATGTAATGTCATGACACTCATCTGGTACTTAAGTAAAAAGTCGGGTTTTTATGTGTAGTTAATAGATTACACTATTAGTCTACTTTGCCCATCACCATTTATTGATCAAATAACAATCTATAAAGGTGCAAAACGCATTTACTTACACATATTTGAGAATCGAGATATAGTTAACACGTTTGGAAATATTTCAAATAAGGAAAAAAATAAATAAAACATAAGCCTATATCAGTTATACAGTGCTATCGTGACTGCTGTGTCACATGACAAGCATATATATACAGGTGCTGGTCATATAATTAGAATATCATCAAAAAGTTGATTTATTTCACTAATTCCATTCAAAAAGTGAAACTTGTATAATGTATACATTCATTCCACACAGACTGATATATATTCAAGTGTTTATTTCTTTTAATTTTGATGATTATAACTGACAACTAATGAAAACCCCAAATTCAGTATCTCAGAAAATTAGAATATTACTTAGGATCAATACAAAGAAAGGATTTTTAGAAATCTTGGCCAACTGAAAAGTATGAACATGAAAAGTATGAGCATGTACAGCACTCAGTACTTAGTTGGGGCTCCTTTTGCCTGAATTACTGCAGCAATGCGGCGTGGCATGGAGTCGATCAGTCTGCTTTCTCCAGGTGTTATGAGAGCCCAGGTTGCTCTGATAGTGGCCTTCAGCTCTTCTGCATTGTTGGGTCTGGCATATCGCATCTTCCTCTTCACAATACCCCATAGATTTTCTATGGGGTTAAGGTCAGGCGAGTTTGCTGGCCAATTAAGAACAGGGATACCATGGTCCTTAACCCTTGTATTGTGTTCGATTTCTGGGTACGATTTTGATGGAGCGGGCCAAATTGACCCTAATTGACTTCAATGCAATTCCCTAAATATCACATTATTAAAAACAAGAAGGAATCAGGTATGAACAGAAAAATTTTAATATCAGTATTTGTCACACAGTGCTAACAATTAATATCAAAAAGTATGATTTTTTATAAATGTGTTTAACCACATTTTTAACCCCTTAACTGTTACCGTCCCGCTGGTAGAAGTTTACTACTGTACTTTACTACTATATTACAGTTAAATCTTAATCTAATCATGACAAACTATATATCATTGGAAAGGTCTAAGACTCCTAAATAGATATTTTATCACTGTTTTTTGTTACAATTATGTAGGAACTGTAATAGATTAATTTATGACAAGAGTGCACCTCAAAAATATACTACATCATAATAGGAGTTCTGACCTCTGTCACAAAAATTCTTTTTCGTTTCATTTTTCCCTATAACATGTTTTAGTAACCATCACAAATTCTATATAATTTGAAAGCATAAAACCTCAAAATTTATCCTGTGAAAACCATTTTGAAATCGGACATTGCGTTAACATGGAAATGGTACTTTAAAATTCTTTAGCGGGCTCCTCCCCTTAGTGGGGAATGCATCATTTTAGAAAATGTATTACAGTCTTTTAGAATCCAAACTTTTTACCAATCTTGACAAAATACATATCGTTGGAGGCGGTCTGAGTCAAGGTCCGCATATTTGGTGGTTATTTTGTGATAGAGTAATATTGAGAGAAAAATGTATACATTTGTGACAAAATTTGCATTAAAAAAAGAGTCAATGGATTTTGAATGGCACCCGCTGGCTAGTTTTTGTATAACGCCTAAAATTTGCATAGGAACCTCAATTTTTTTATATCAACTTCAAATTTGGAACACAACTTATTTAGACATGTTCATGGCCTTAAGTGAGAAAAACTAAAAAAAAAATCTGGAAGAAAAAGATGAGTTAAATAGTATTTCATACACATTGAAAAGAGAAATGATAGCTCTCTTTTACCATCTGAGTCTGAGAAAGTCTTTTTTAGCATTGAAAATCATGAGAAAAAGCTCTTTTTTCCCCTTTCCAGGATAGTAAAACACCAAATAACAACATATATCCAAGAAATATATTTAATTTGGGTCTGTATAGTTGCCTTGAAAGAAAAAAAAATGTGGGTCAAATTGACCCGCGAACATCAAAATCGTCAGAAAATTATTTGTGTGCACTTCAAAACACATCAGTGTATCCTGACTTTGCATGCATGTTCATGGCCCTAAATGAGACAAAGTCACAAAATATCAAAAATAAAAAAAAATCACAGATTAACTGGTATTTCCGACAGCTCGAAAATCAAAATGGGTCAAATTGACCCGGAACATAATACAAGGTACTGGTAGCTTTGGCACTGTGTGCAGGTGTCAAGTCCTGTTGGAAAATGAAATCTGCATCTCCATAAAGTTGGTCAGCAGCAGGAAGCATGAAGTGCTCTAAAACTTCCTGGTATACGGCTGTGTTGACCTTGGACCTCAGAAAACACAGTGGACCAACACCAGCAGATGACATGGCACCCCAAACCATCACTGACTGTGGAAACTTTACACTGGACTTCAAGCAACATGGATTCTGTGCCTCTCCTCTCTTCCTCCAGACTCTGGGACCCTGATTTCCAAAGGAAATGCACAATTGCTGTCAGAACATAACTTTGGACCACTCAGCAGTCCAGTCCTTTTTGTCTTTGGCCAGGCGAGACGCTTCTGAGCGCTGTCTGTTGTTCAAAGTGGCTTGACACAAGGAATGCGACAGCTGAAACCCATGTCTTGCATACGTCTTTGTGCGTAGTGGTTCTTGAAGCACTGACTCCAGCTGCAGTCCACTCTTTGTGAATCTCCCCCACATTTTTGAATGGGTTTGCTACAGTCCTCTCCAGGGTGCGGTTATCCGTATTGCTTGTACACTTTTTCTACCACATCTTTTCCTTCCCTTAGCCTCTCTATTAATGTGCTTGGACACAGAGCTCTGTGAACAGCCAACCTCTTTTGCAATGACCATTTGTGTCTTGCCCTCCTTGTGCAAGGTGTCAATGGTGTCTTCCTGGACAACTGTCAGTCAGCAGTCTTCCCCATGATTATGTAGCCTACAGAACTAGACTGAGAGACCATTTAAAGGCCTTTGCAGGGTGTTTTGAGTTAATTAGCTGATTAGAGTGTGGCACAGGTGTCTTCTTCCAGACCTTTTTCACAATATTCTAATTTTCTGAGATACTGAATTTGGGGTTTTCATTAGTTGTCAGTTATAATCATCAAAATTAAAAGAAATAAACACTTGAAATATATCAGTCTGTGTGGAATGAATGTATACATTATACAAGTTTCACTTTTTGAATGGAATTAGTGAAATAAATCAACTTTTTGATGATATTCTAATTATATGACCAGCACCTGTATGTATGTATGTATGTATGTGTGTGTGTGTGTGTGTGTGTGTGTATACATAAAATAGTTAATCTTTTTTCAGTAAGTGTTGTATGTTATTTTAAACCCGTATGTGTGTGTGTGTGTGTGTGTGTGTGTGTATTTTATGTTTACACATTAACCGACATTAGAGACTAATAAACATGCAAATGTTGCAATGTTAAATTACTGAAATATTAACTAAATATCAGGGGGTATTTCAAGTAAATATTTTACAAATAAGGGGTTTGGTTGACAATAAAGCTTGGGATCTTTTGTAGAAAACTTGTATATACATCTTGAAAATTTACAGTGGCCAAAAAAAAAGTAAAAATTAAATTAGACTTGAGACTGTATATCTTCCTTTATTAAACTGCTGTGAAAAGGTCTCAAACTGTTACACAGTATATTCTCAATAGCAATCTACTATATTCTCTTCACTCTGCTGGGCAGCTGAAAGAATGTCGTCCATTAGTGATCGGGGCGAATTCACAACATGATCACTACTTAACGTCAACATCCTCTGCATGTCATCTAGATCTAGAATCTGCAGTATCTTCGGTAGGCTAATGTCTCTGATGCAGTATAGACCACAGTCCGTTCCCTCATCAGGTCCTGTAACTCCATTTGTGACACACACAGATGCTTTGGCCTGTTGTTTGTTGAGGTATCGTCTCTGCACCTCATCCCCCCATCTGTTCCCACATACATTTAAGACAAGAACGCTGTGATCCAAATCTGCAGTCTCAACTGTAAGTGTTCTGAGTTTAACCAAGAGTGCACAGGCTTTCTCACACACTGGTCTGTCACAGTCAAACAAGCTGTTAAACAGCAAGTCAAACAGCCCAAAATCTTTAAACTTGATCAAGGCTTGCATAAAGCGCGTCTCTTCGGAGGAACCGAAGTTCTGGACTGCGTACGGACAGCAGGTCAGTGTCTTCTCCATTAACACTTCTGCTAGCTCCAGTGTGTGCATTTTCACTTCCCAGTCAAAATCGTTGCCTCCCAGTGACAGGACGGAGCTCAGGGATGACTCCAGGGCTGTTACGAGGTGTGATCCTTTCAGCCATGATGTGAAAGTTCGGACCACTGCTCTACGAGGAAAGCCCTCTGTGTCCTGAGAGAGAATGGCCATCATCTGCACCAAAGCCTCCTCCTGAAGTCCAGTGTTACATAAAAAAACGTGATTAGACTGAGAAACTAAACAAAACTAATAATATCAACATGCCGCCAAGCTTCAGATCATTAAAATGATCAATAAGCTACAATTACGCCTCTGGACAAGATCAGGAAGGTGTTGTAGACTCTGGTGGTCCAAACTTTTCATTTTAAAGGCATATCAAATCTGGTCAACTGGTGGGTTGTAACAGTCAGTTTAATTCTTGATTAGTGAAGAACACTGTTTATGAATTATGTAGTTTAAAGGGATAGTTCATCCAAAAATGAAAATGACCCCATGATTTACTCATCCTCAAGCCATGGTGTATCTGACTTTGTTCTTTCAGATGAGTACAATCGGCATTATATTAAAAAATGTCCTGGCTCTTCCAAGCTTTTTAATGGCAGTGAATGGTGGTGAGATTTTGAAGCAAAATAAACTGGGTCAATCCATCATAAAAAGTATCACTTTAGAAAAATGCAGGACCATTCTAAAGATCGTATTTGAAGAGCTGGAATTATGCACAATGAGTAATTGTCTCACCAGAAGTTTGCTATTGCTCACAAGCACCGTCTGATGGAAAGAAGAAGTAACTGCCTCCCCGACAGCAGCCACAGCACTTGCTCTGACATAGCCTTCTGCATCTGCCAGTGAAGAAAGGAGAATGGAGACCATACTGCTGGTGTGAAGAGCATCAGTGAAACCACTGTTATCTGGGAGAAAGAGACAAGAAGTACAATAATAGGAATGAAAATGATCACTAAAATAGTCTGCACAGCAATAACTGATATAATGTAAGTGTAGAGATAAATATGCTTGTGGTACCGTTGAGGGCAGCAGTCAGCTGGGTGATGAACTCTAGTGTGGAGTCTCTCACTTCCCATCGCAAATCACACATCCGTTTCTCCAATACAGGAAAGAGGTCTGCAAAACACACAAGCAAGCTTCATGACCATCTACTGACAAAATATTTACAATAGCTTACAATGTCAGCACATCAAGCTATTTCATTTCAAAACAATAGGTTCATATTTATTTCTTTTCAAGGGATTGTTCATCCAAAAATGATTTCCTCATTTACCCTCATGTCATCCCAAACCTGTATACAGTGTTGGGTGTAATTAGTTACTGTAATTTAATTACTTTTCCCTTGAAAAAGTAAGGAATTACTCTTTTTTTCTGTAATTTTATTACAGTTACTTCTTATGTAATTGAACTTAATACTGACTAGATATAGACTGTAGATCATTCATATACAATACAATACTGGATTTAACATAAAAATTTAAAGTCTAACCTTAAAATACATGCTTTTTATGTAACCTTCTCACTTTAAATACTTTGGTGAGTTAATAAGAATATTGGTAAGACTTTAGTGTCCAATTCTCACTATTAACTAGTTGGTTATTAGCATGAATATTATTGGGATATTGGCTGTGTATTATTACTTAAAAACACATATTAATGTCGTATTCTGCAAGACCTTATTCTAAATCCTTGCACACTGAGTCCGAAATTTTCGTATGCGTTTTTTTTTTTCCCTATTCGTCATCCTTTCCTATCAAAATGCTTGCTACGGATGCGAAAACACAGAAACGCGAACCTGATCCGAATTTTTTTTAATGACAGACGAAAGTTTCGGAGGCAGTGTGTAAACGTGATTGACACAACGTGAGGTCGTATTTATTTTTTAACGTGCGAAAATTTCAGATGAAAATTTCAGACTCCGTGTCCAATGACCTTTAATCCTACCCAACTTAACAACTACTTTACTAAGTATTAATAAGCAGTAAATAGGAGTATATTGAGGCAAAAGTCATAGTTAATAGATAAATGGAGAATTGGTCTCTAATCTAAAGTGCGACCAGAATAATTTATGTAGTTATCTATTATTTATTTGAAAGAATTAAAAGAACCATTTCATGTCTATCCTATTCTGTTAGAGCTCCTCACCATGGCTGATAAACTGCAGGAGATCAGGGAAAGGCGAACACACAATCCAACTCTTAACGGCCTGAAATGTTTTCTTCAGGACCTTGGAAATCACAGAAAGCTTTAAGTAAATAAGGCGTTTCAACAACCAATCAGCTTTGAAGGCAAAAAATCTGAAGCAGCTAATATTAGTAATACAATTAGTATACAAATATGCACATACTTACTGTGGCATGGGAATCTGGACTCTGTAAATAGTCCAAGAGAACCCCAAATATGTCCTTTCTTAAATCCAGGTTTTCTGGATATAGAAAGATTGATCAGATAATAAAACCATTCAACATTAACCCTGATTTCAAGGTCAACGATGCCAAAACCAGGGCTGTCAATGACCTCTAAACTTTTTTTCCCTTTTTTTTTTTTTTTTTCAAATAAGTAACTAAAAACATTCAATTTATAGTTTTAATTTAAAAAAAAAAATAAATAAATAAAAGTAATAGATTTTGAATCTATAACCCAGGGCAAAAACCAAAAGGATATTTCTCCTAGCATATATCATCTCCCATGTAACTACAAAATACACATATACATTGTTTAATCAGGTTGTTTCATGTATCGACTAATTTATTTAATGTATTTATGCAAAAACATTGTGTATATTGATAAGGATAGCTTTTATATTTATGATATGGCTTACTCATCACAGCCTCACCTTCATACACACTGAGTGCACTTAATGTATCCAGGCCACACCTCTGAACCTTGCAGCAGCCAATCAGGTGAGTGAATGTATTAATATGTAGCAAAGAGGAGGGGCAATGCCCAGAGCACATCCTCAGAAGCAACACCACAGAACTGGTGATCGAGTGAACGGAAATATCTTCAAAGAGGTATTTCTAGCAAAAGAAAGGTACACATTTCATTGTGTAGTACACACTTTACCATATTTAAATCTATTGCCACAGACTTTACAGCGAAATCAGCATGGACGATGAAAAAATCTGTAGAATGCATATGGACCAGCCTAAGCATAATGGACCTGAACCTTTAACTTAACACAATGTCTTAAAAACACTGTGTTCATGATCAAAGCCATTCATCTACAGCACATTTACATAGAAAAACAATTAAAAAAAGCAGTGCAATGGAACACAAAAAAGTGTTCAGTGTGAACCAGCCCTAAGAAATTCTTTACTGGATTGACAGTCTAAGCAGAAGTCTACTTACTGTGTGTGCCAGCTGAGCTAGCCTCGATAAACTCTGCATGAGGAGAGAAATACATGAGGCTTTCTGGGATAGCTGTTCCTTCAGGACTACATTAATTTCCTTTTCTGCTTGAGGCTGTGTTGACACACACTGCAGGGGAAACATGATGATATCCATAGCCTTCCTCTTTAAAACCTCAGGACTAAAGGATAAAGTGAAAGAGAAAACCTGAGTGAATAATGCAACACATAACAGACTGCTAGTTCAAATGTGTGTATTTTGCAATATGTATATGTATAAAAGTCTATGGTAATCACCATTTCTCCAGCTTTACAATTAGTGCCGCACACTGAAAACACTCCTTTCTGTTTCCATCACCCAACATGGCTTCTAATAACTCCTCCACTTTATGCTCTGATTGGCTGAGCAGAGGCGTCCTGTAACAGACCTTAATTGTTTAAGTTTACTATCAACAGTTACAAAAGTATCTCTGAGAATAACACTGAGTACATATTATGGAATATACATTGTTGTATAGTCTTGCCTTCAAAGAGGAACTGAAATAAACTATAGTAATATTGTACATTATCATAATCCGTAAATGAAATGAAAAATGTAAAATGTGCAAAAATACATTTAAAAACGTAATATTACCACTTTAACTATAAAAATTAGAATAATCGGGATTAATTAATGTAACCTATTGAAATATGTAAGGGATAATGTACATGTTTCATTATCATGAAACTACTTACCAAATAAATAATTGCATGGACAAGAAACATAAAATACACACTACTGGACAAAATTTTGGAATAATTCAGTTTTTCTATTTTGATATATTTTTAAAATGTAGTTTATTCCTGTGATGGCAAAGCTAAATTTATTTGTAAAATGTTATTACAATTTAACATTTTTATTCAAATGTATTTTAAATTTGTAATTTATTCCTGTGATAGCAAAGCTGAATTTTCAGCAGCCATTACTCCAGTTTTCCGTGTCACATAATCCTTTAGAAATCATTCTATTGTCATCAATAATTCTAAATCATAAATAATTCTTGCAATCACAGGAATAAATTATTTATAAAAATTAAATAGAATTTTGAAATTTAATTAAATATTACTGCTTGTACTGTATTTTTAATACTTAATTATTCCACACTTTTGACTGGTAGTGTATGCTATTATAATAGATTTTTTTCTAATAAAAGGATTTCAACTCTAATGAATAGATATATAAGCTGTAACAAATGCCCTATTCAACTCACCTCGCAGCAGCTTCTAGAACAGTTAGCAGAGTCTGAATCAATGATTCAGACCCCCTGTTGACGAAGACTTCCAGGGGTACTAGCACATCTTTCCACAGCGTGCTTCTGATAGGCTCTCCACACTGAGAGAGAACCAGTGACAGAAGCCGTAAGCCCTGGAGGACCTGAGGATGATCCTCTGAGCTCAACGCCTCAACCACAGCATTCATAATCTCAGAGGAGACCAAGACACAATCACGCCTCAAAGATGATTCACTTGATCCCGCAACATCACTGCCGTTGGCCATGTTTGATGATGTGAGGAAATTTAGGATATGCACTAAAAGCTGATTAGCCAAACAGGCAACAAACAGACTCCTGTCGTTCTGCAGCTGGAGAATGACTTTGATGAGTCCTGTGGACACAACAGCATTCATAATAACACTTAAAGCTTGAAAGGTTAAATAATATTTTTTCATTCTTTCATCTTGTTTCAAACCAAACATTATTCAGTCACCAGATATAATTTTTGATATTTTTTTTTACTAGTGGGTGCAGGACACTATAGTTCATTTATGTTAGTGAGGATAGCAAAATAAAGTAAACTGTGACATATTATACCCAAAAATTCTTCATACAGTGGACTACCAGTAAAACTGATAAAAATTTGGGACCAAAAAAATGGTTCATACACTTGTTTTGCTTAAATGTTTTTCTTTAATTGCTAATGCAAACTTTTTACACCACAGACTGAACAAAATTAACCACTGCTTGGTGACTGGTTGACCTAAATTGGTTTTATCTTGTTTACTTAAAGCTGTCAGCTTAGAAGAGCAGCCCAATTCATTACATACCTTTCTATCAAAGTTATCTGATATTATCAAGATGAATTTGTTCTGAAACAGTTTAACTCTGAGTTCTTGTCATATTTTATTTCCATTTTCTAAACTATAGTGAATAAACTGTGATAATGTGAGAAATGTTAAAGGTGTCTGAATAAATTTTGGTTTTACTGTATGCTTTCTGAATAATTCTGGAGCTGTTCTCACCATTTCCACACATGAAGTCCAAGGCTTGCTGGTGTTTCAGCATATTCAACAGTCCCTGCAGCCAGCCACTGCGAACCGAGGCGTCCTCCCAGAGATCACACACACCCCAGGCTTCCCGCTCAAACACACACGCCAAAAGACCTCCCTCCTGATCTCCATAAACAGACAACACATAAACCAGATGCTATTGGAAAACGCTGCAAACTGCAAAGTATATAATTGTACTTTTTGTTGTTGTTTTTGTGTGCGTGTGTGTTAGACCAGTGCTAACCAAGGGACCTGATATTTTATTGGGTAGAAATTGCTAAATTGCTATTTGTATGTATATGTATGTGTATATGTATATATATATATAGAGAGAGAGAGATATGTGAAAATATTGTGGAAATTGTCTCACATCAAGCAAGTGGAATCCCTGCGTTGTGGCAGCCAAAAGTCCAGTCAGTTTGAGGGTGAAAGACAGGATAGCAGGATCTGTACTTTTAGATGTACAAACACTGGAAATGAACTCCAAGAGGCATGGCTGATGCTGCAAAAGCACCTGTCCATTACCTGAAGAAACATACTAGTTACCTATACAGTAGATACACTACAAGTACTACAATACATACAATGTGTTACTCTTCCAAAACTTCCAAACTCATCAAAAAAAATATCAATTTGATCCCAGGTTACTTACTTTGGCTGTGCAGCGCTTTGAACCAATCAAGCAGCTTCTCTAAAGAGGTGTCATCAGGTGGAGACTGTTTTGGGTCGGCCAGCACCAGGCAGACCGCTGGCAGCAAAGATAAGCACTCACTGTCCATGATATCAAAGTCCTTGGATCACCAGCACATAGTTTCTCCAAACAGGACAAGGCTGTTTAATGTAGTAACGTTACTCTGTCAAATCATATTGGAAGTAGCATAGCAACAATAATGTAAGTTACCTTTACACAACAGGGTAACGTTACGTAAGTATGGAGAAATGATTCAAACATTTATCAAACGTTTTCAAGAATTTGTCCTGTACGTAACTATAATGAGGAAAAACACCCATTTATCACATTTAAAACAGCTTGATATCAAAGTTGGCTGCACTTACTGTACTTTCGCTCCGTACGGTGAGCAGGAAAGGACATAAAAACTACATCCTGAGCGTCGACGCTTCTAGCGGTGTTTGCGTAAATTCGACGCATTTTAATGTTCTTGAATAGCGTAACTGCCTCGCACTCACTCGCATGGTTACAGCCAGCAGACGCTTTGAGAGTTCCTAACTGCGCAATCAGGAGGCAGCCAGCATCAACGTTATCTGACGCATTTCTACTAGTTGTGTAACTAAAAGCAGTCACACTGCATCATCCTCAACCATTCCAGCTCGTCAAATGCAGGATACGGTAAATATGGCGGCTGAATCGGAATTTGATGAAGAAGAGGAGCCTTCGTTCAGCGATCCGGAGGATTTTGTGGATGACATCGATGATGACGGTAAAGAGGCTGCAATGAAATCCGCTATCTGCGCGGCCTCAACGCAAGACATCAGATAAGCTAAAACTGCTATTTAACTGCTATAATTTTTTTTTCCTGAGCAATAATATGACATCTTTCTTTACTGTTTATTTCTAGGCGCTTAGAATAAAAGGACAATTTCTGATAATTTGACAGCAAGCACACTATGTGTCATATGCATCCCGTCATATTTTTCACATGTCATTTATATATATATATATATATATATATATATATATATTCATTCAGTTCTGTTTTTGCAAATATTTTACATGGCTTCCGCCAGAATACAGTTATTTTCATCAAAAAAAATATTACATTTGAAAATGAATAAAATATGTTTTATTAAATTGTATATTAAGGCATAACGTGATTTTTTTTTTTTTTTTTTAAATATGATACTAATAAAACCATTAAATAAATAAAACATTAGTAAAAAAAATATTTTACCTAAAATGTGACCCTGGAACACAAACCAGTCTTAAGTCGCTGGGGTATATTTGTAGCAATAGCCAAAAATACATTGTATGGGTCAAAATTATCGATTTTTCTTTTATTCCAAAAATCATTAGGATATTAAGTAAAGATCATGTTCCATGAAGATATTTTGTAAATTTCTTACCGTAGATATATCAAAATTTTTGATTAGTAATATGCATTGCTAAGAGCTTCATGTTTTGCACCCTCAGATTCCAGGGTCACAATTGTTCTTTACATGGAAACATTTAAATTAACTTATTAATAATATTATTTAAAATGTCTGAATCTACTTGACTACAGTAGGTTACACTTAATTGTCAGATTAAGTTTTTTTATGTTTTTGCACTTTTAAAGAAATAATAATGATTTTATTATAATTTTATAATAGTAATTATAATTTTTTTTAAGAACAGTATGGTAAGGGTGCAAAAAAAACTTTTTCTTTTTTTCTCTCTACTGAGGCTAAACTCTACTTACTTTACGGCAATTGTAGGATCTATTTTATGAAACATCACATTTTAAATTGCAGGTATTAAATTAACATCATTAATTTTTTTAATAATATGCTTTCCAGTAGCCCAATCTCTACTTGTGAATGATTGGTTATCTGTGTCGATTTGTGCAGAGTTGTTGGAGGATGTTTTGAGGGAGAGACCTTTGGAGGCTGATGGGATTGATTCTGTGGTCGTGGTGGACAACGTTCCCCAGGTGGGACCTGAACGTCTGGAGAAACTGAAAAATGTAATCCATAAAATCTTCTCCAAGTTTGGAAAAATCACGAATGAATTTTACCCTGAAGCAGCTGGGATGACAAAGGGGTAAGTTACAGACTTGAATTTTACATTTTATCAGATATAAACTATGATCGCAATGATCCTGTTTTTTGTATAGACCATGATTTAGTGATAAATGTGAAATGTTCTCAGGTATATCTTTCTGGAGTACGCATCCCCTAACCAGGCTCTGGAAGCTGTTAAGAATGCAGATGGCTACAAGCTGGACAAACAACACACATTCAGAGTCAATCTGTTCACCGATTTTGATAAGTATGTTTTCAGAGGGTTTCATGTGTTTAGAAGATCTGGTTATGACTGGCTTATGACTGTTTTTTTGTGAGCTTTCTGTTACTATACAAATATTGAGGTTCACTAGTGATTCAGATCTTACAGACCATTTATCTGTGTGTTTTTCAGGTACATGAATATCAGTGACCAGTGGGAAACCCCTGAAAAACAGCCATTTAAAGACTTTGTACATACTTCTGCTTCTGTTATTTGAGAAAAAAAGTATATATATATATATATATATATATATATATACATAGCTTAGCTTTAAAGATTTATCTGTGCCTGCATTGTCTTTATACTTAAAAACGTGGTATTGTAAAGAGCCAGGAATGAGACATTTCAAGATTATTGGACTATGGGTGTGCGAGTTAGGCTTTTTCTTTTTCTTTTCTTTTTTTCTTTTTTTTATGTTTTTAGCCTATGACAATGGCATTACATCATTTTCTGTCACTGTTTACCAGGGCAACATGAGGCACTGGCTGGAGGATGCAGACTGTCGTGATCAATACAGTGTCATTTATGAATCAGGAGAGCGAACTGCCATATTTTCCAATGACCCGAAGGAGCCAATCCTGGTTGAAGAGAGAGCTGTGAGCACATTTCCTTTAAAACAAACTTGTTTCAGGGTTATTTTAGTATTATTTATTTACTATTAAATAAGGAATATAAACAGATTTGCTTAAGTGTTGTTTTAATTATTTTAGATTGCTTTAGTGTTAGTATTATTAGTATTATTTATATGCTAAAATATTATTCATATTTAGAATTTGAATGTTTTCAGTTTTAATTTTAATTTATTTTCTTTTTAGTTTTTTAGTTTTGTGGGGGGAGTTCATTTCTTTTTTATATATTTTTAATTTAAATTTTATTTAATGTTTTTATTTCAGTTTTAGTAGTTTTAGCACTTAAACTTAAATTATTTTGTTTAAGCACTATTTCTAATTTTTGTTTTTTAATTTTATTTAAATCTAATGTTTATTTAATTTTGGTTAATTTAAATTAGCAAAAGCATTTCTTTAACATTTAATTAACAATAACAAAACTGATTTGCTTTAAATTTGTATGTGTTTAAAACCCAGTTTTTTGAAAGGATAAAGATTTGATATTTTCATCTAGACATCGATTGGTGGAATAGTAACGTTCAAATTGCTCATCCACAGTGTTTCATTTACAGTATTTATTAAATTTGAACACTTTTGATCACTAGGCCTGTAATTAATAATTACCAGGCTAGTGAACCAAGTGTGAAAGCACCCTTACTCTTGACTACTTTGTCATGTCATTCTACCAAGCAAATAAATGCGGTATAATCCTTACATTACTAACTCAGAGTTGGATCTTTCTACAGCGCTGGACAGAGACTTATGTCCGCTGGTCACCCAAAGGGACGTATCTGGCTACCTTTCACCAACGAGGAATTGCATTGTGGGGTGGAGAGAAGTTCAAGCAGATACAGAGATTCAGCCACCAGGGTGTCTCTCTCATTGACTTCTCCCCATGTGAAAGGTAAACACCTGAGAAAGAGAGCGAGAGCAGCTATTACAGAGTCGAGTCATGCATGTGAGTAACACATTAAATATGTTTGTCAGGTATGTGGTGACTTTCAGCCCACTGATGGACACTAAAGAGGACCCTCAGGCTATCATCATCTGGGACATCCTGACTGGACAGAAAAAACGTGGCTTCCATTGTGAGAGTTCGGCACACTGGCCTATTTTTAAGTGAGTGTTTAATTACCCTTTGTTTGTTCATGTTAATGTACCTTTCACTCAGATAATAAGAGTTTCTAAATTGATTTGCTCACAGATGGAGTCAAGATGGAAAGTTCTTTGCCAGAATGACACAAGACACTTTGAGCATCTATGAAACCCCAGTAAGACAAGGCATTATCTTTAATTAATATGCCTTTTTTGCATATACTCTTTTATTTTTAATAAATACCTTTGTTAATTTCTTCCAGTCAATGGGTCTGCTTGATAAGAAGAGTTTGAAAATAAGTGGAATAAAGTAAGTCTTAACTAACCTATGCAGTATTGTAGAAAGGCACAATTCATCCCATTGTAATTTTAGTATTATGCCGATACCGATATATATTTTTAAATATTTTGAGTTATTTATTCTATATATATATATATATTAATTTTTTTTGTTGTTGTTGTTGTTGTTTTTTTGTTAAATGTTTAGTAAATTTACTGTTTTGCCATATTTAATATTATGTGTTTTAATTAAATATGTCTATATAGTTTTTGTATTTCTTTTTATTTCAGTTTTTGTTATTTTGGAAATCGAACCTAATTTTTTTTCTTTCTTTTTTTTCTTCTATTTTATTTTCTCTCTCTTCTAGTTGCACTCTGCAGTGTCTGTATAGCTGTATATGTGTATCTTATGGTCATATATGTACGTTTGCTTATGTGCATGTTTTGACTTGTATGTAAGTCTATTAATAATAATAAAAAAAGGAAATCGAACCTAATTAAGAAGAGAAATGATGTCACTAGCTGAAATAAATTCATGTTTTTAATATTTTATTTTAGTTAATATTTATTTTTTGTAAGTAACAATTTTTTATGGTTTTAGGGTCAACAAAAGAAATATAAGAGCAACTTTGAATCATTAAAAATGATCTATCTGAGTGTTATCAGGAAGTCAGGTCTTTGTAAAATGCAACCCTAAAGTTTTTTCCTGTTCGACAGAGATTTTTCTTGGTCCCCGGGAGACAACATCATTGCCTTTTGGGTCCCGGAAGACAAGGACATTCCAGCCAGGGTAACGCTCATGCAGTTCCCATCCCGTTTAGAGATTCGGGTGCGGAATCTTTTCAATGTGGTGGACTGCAAGCTTCACTGGCAACGGCAGGGTGACTACTTGTGTGTGAAGGTGGACCGAACACCCAGAGGAACACAGGTGTGTGTGTGTGTGTGTGTGTGTGTGTGTGTTTGTGTGTGTGTGTTTGTAGAAAGTCTTTATAGGACTTGTCTTCACCTGTCTTCATATTTCCCCTATTTGTTTTCTGTTCTTTAATAGGGTGTCGTTACAAACTTTGAGATTTTCCGCATGAGAGAGAAACAGGTTCCTGTTGATGTGGTAGAGATGAAAGGTAACCAAGACCTTAAATTTTCTTAAAGGCCTTAAAGAGCATGTAATAGTATATTGGACGAAATATAACATCTGATCTTTATTAGAGAGCATCATTGCATTTGCCTGGGAGCCCAACGGCAGTAAGTTTGCAGTACTACATGGAGAGTCACCCAGAATAAATGCCTCATTTTACCACGTCAAAAGCAACGGGAAGATTGATATAATCAGTAAGTGGCAATCTTTTTTTTCACTTAAATTTAAGTTTTTATAGATTAAATCTATGTTAGTATATTTAATACTATATAAATCTATGTTAGTAATATTATCCTAATGGATTTGGTATTCAAAAAAAATTCTTGTGAATATTCTGTGGTTTTCCAGAGATGTTTGATAAGCAGCAGGCCAACAGTATCTTTTGGAGTCCTCAAGGTCAGTTCATGGTACTGGCAGGACTGCGGAGGTTAGTTTCTATATTATATTATATTTATTATACTGTATTTAAATTGCAAATACCATTTAAAAGTTTGGTGTTTTTGTAAAATTGTTTTGTTTTTGACAGAAGTCTCTTAAGCTCATCAAGGCTGTATTTATTTGATCAAAAATACAGTAAACAATTTAGCTTTGTTACTCCTGTCTTCATTGTCACATGATCCTTCAGAAATCATAATATGCTGATTTGGTGCACAGAATTCCTTTATTATTTCCTATTTTTTTGAGGTTTTTTTTTTTTTTTTTTTTTTGCTTTTCAAATTTCTTAAATATTTATTGCTTGGCTCATACTGGTGATATTTCTCTTTTTCTGTGCAGTATGAATGGAGCTCTTGCATTTGTGGACTCGTCGGATTGTACCATTATGTATATTGCGGAGCATTACATGGCCTCTGATGTGGAATGGGACCCTACAGGCAGATATGTGGTGACTTCTGTTTCCTGGTGGAGCCACAAGGTAATATGACATGTTCACTTCCTTAAGTTACTTTATGTTTATCCTCATAAAGTGTTTTTTTTTTTGCTGGTCATCAGGCACGTGCAGAGTGGGGGGGGGCGGTGGGTGCTTGAGCACCTGCCCCTTTTCCCTTTGATGCCCAAAGTGCCCTTTTGTCAAGGCAATTTTTTTTATTTTTTTTTTTTTTGTAATTAAACGCCCTTTTGTGAAGCCTGCCCAATCTAACTTTATTAATAGTAAAATTAGTTAATAATAGTTTAGCGTAAGATAAATTATCCACATGATGACCTTTCACCTTGTTGATCTCATCCAAGACCAATCCTCACGTTCAGACACGCCCAGGATGCCTTAAGTAACGTGCGCCGAGGTGCCGGTAAGTGGAGTTAATTCGTTTATAAAGGCTGCCTCACAGAACACCCTTTTCCTATTTTTAATCACAGAATAATTCAGAAATATATTTTATAAGTTTCTATACTAAATGATATGTCAATCAGTACTGCATTTTCATATAGTTTATTTATTACCTGAAAGGAGTAACTTGGAAACACACATAAACCATATATTTTATAATCGTGTTTGTGTCTTCACGTTCATCAGTAAACGTTTCTGCTTTTATTCAGCTCAGCTACAGCGATAGCCATGTGAGTTTGTCCATCGTCACGCAAGTTTGTGTGCGAGGCTCCTCTGGCTTTCAGTATGAATGGAAACATGCACTGCACGAAGTGTTCAGCTCTCCTGATATTCACATCTCCTCATTTTGGATACGAATAAAACGTCCAGGTCATGTCTCTTTTAATTTAAATCTAAAACCTCTATGTGAAAACACCTTATAGAGGCTTGAATAAAGAGTGCGGGGATGAATTTACATTTTATTAAAATTAATATTAAATATAAAAAATGCAGCTAACATAGTTCTACACACAGCAATAAAAACAAAAGGGCTTGTTCTCTTTCGTTCTTGCTGTTTAGTTGGGAAAAGTTTAAAGCGCATCGAGGTGTCTTGTCTTTTTTATGTTGTCTGACTAAAAACTATTAATACTTTGAACGATTATTATTACAGTATTTATTTAAAAAACGTAGAGTGCCTTAAAAATAATTATCACAACACTGGTAGAACAGGCTTATACTGATTTTCTCGTCCTCCGAATTATACTTATCAATCCTGTTTTTATAATCATTATCATTCAAAAAAAAAGAATAAATTCAGAACAGGATTAGATTAGAATTCTATTTTAAATAAGACAGGAATATTTTTTTCTACAACAACAACAGTACTGTTTACAACAGCAAAACCACCCTGTAAACTCAATAACTACAACAACAACAACAACAACAATAATAATAATATCATTCCAGAGTAATTAAGAGGTGCAAAAAATGTCTTTAACATTTAAACTTAAAATGGTCTTTTCTGTTCTGTTTCTTTTTCAAACCTGCGTCATGGCATTTGCTGCTGTATCAATACAGAAGCATCCATTTCGATACACATATCATCAAGGGGCACAGCCCTATTAAAAGCCGTGTTCCATGTGCCCCTTTTATACTTTGAGCACCTGCCCCTCCAAAGGTCTCTGCACGGCCCTGCTGGTCATATATTTATGCACTCTGTATACAGGTGGACAATGCATACTGGCTTTGGACGTTCCAGGGACGTCTTCTGCAAAAGAACAACAAAGACCGATTCTGCCAGTTGCTATGGAGACCACGCCCTCCTACATTACTCAGTCAAGAGCAAATAAAGGTGACGGCCTTTTCTACTGTTCACATTTGTAACGTCTACACACTAATTTGTATTATAAATGCCTCACCCATAAAAATTTTAACATGGAGGTTTTCCTTATTTTAAAAGGCAATTAAGAAGGACCTCAAGAAGTACTCAAAAATCTTTGAGCAAAAGGACAGACTGAGCCAGTCTAAGGCTTCTAAGGTCAGTTGTTTTTTCCTTCGTAATGAGTGAAGGTGTTTAGCAGGATATTCTACTCTGTTTTAATGAGATATAACAATCAATTCAACAGAAATATCTTTAATAGAAAATGTAACTAATTACATTGACATGTTTGTCTTTTTAATTTTAATTAATTAATTATCCATCCATTATTTACTTATTATTTATTTATCATTATTATTCATTTATTTTAAATTTATGTACATTTATTTATTATAAATGTTTATTTTCTTAAAAATATACATTGTTTAATTGGCTTTGATTAATTTGCTCTGTAGTTACATACATTTATATATATAAATAAATAGCCATCTTCAAGAACACTAGCACTCGCTATTGTTTTCTATTCCATCTACTTGTTTTCTTTTAATTTATTATTTTAAAAAAATGACCCTCTAACAGTAGCAATCGCTATTATTTTTCTATTCTTTCGAATTGTTTTCTTTTTATTTACTTTTTATTTGCTGTGTACTGCATTAGACTAACCAAGACATATTATTGCTCTTTTGTTGCTTTTAATTGCTTCTATTTTTCTCATTTTTAGGTTGCTTTGGATAAAAGCGTTAGCTAAATGACTAAATGTAAATGTATACACACACACACATTTACATTTAGTCATTTAGCAGACGCTTTTATCCAAAGAGACTTAATAACGTTTAATTTTATAATGTTTCTGTAATGCTCTTGATGCAGGAGTTAGTGGATAAACGTCGTTTGATGATGGAAGAATACAGGCGGTACAAAGACAGTGCCATTCAGCTTTACAACCAACAGAGGGAGCTGCGCCTGCAGCTCAGAGGAGGTGAGAAACACTGTCCTTTTTTAAATTTTTCCCCTTATTCTTTTTCTATCATCCTCATACTCTATTAACATGTATTTCCATCAGTTAAACATTGAATTATTATCTCTCAGGTGTGGACACAGATGAACTGGACAGTAACGTGGAGGACTGGGAAGAGGAAACCATCGAGTTCTTTATCAGTGAAGAGATCATTAATCTTGGAGACCTGGAGTAGATGTACATGGAAAGCCCTGTTGTTTCCAGCTATGAGACAAAATAGTCAGCCCCAGAGAGTGCCACAGGTCCTTTACAAGTGCTTTGTATGAGAGACACACCAAGTATGCTTACATGCACAGTTACAATCAAGCTGGGTTGAGCAAAAAGTTCACACAAGTGCATAATCAAATATTTAAAGTATGAAATACTTTGCACAACTGGGCTGATATGATTTCAGTCAGACTAAATCATTTACAGGACATTTTAAACAGAGAAATTATTGGTTTAGTCTGACTAAAATCAAAATGCATGTAAACACACTTACGAATTATTTTTCAATATATTCCTGCTGATAAGGGATGTTGTTTGATTCTAATATGAATTTTAAGTAAGTGCTCATATTCTTCATAACCCCCCTTCATACAATTTTCTTGTAGGAATCACTGAAAGACAGTGGTTTATCATTTGCTGTTCGTACTGACAGAGCAAGATACTTCTCAATGGTACTGTTTTGTGTGTAATTATTTCTCAAAAGAAAACTTGTCTGATTCAAGAGAGGAATTTCTTTTGTATTGTGGTCTGGTCTTTTGTATAAGAACATTTTGTTTAATAAGGAAATCTTTCATAATGCATTTTTCCCCCACCATCATTCCAGTGGAAATACATATAGTCTTCATGGATCCTTCAGTAGTGACTTGGCATGCCGGTGTGCTGCAGTATCAGGATGAATAATGTCAAGCCAAGCTGCCCTTAATTAAAAATAATTTTTAAATTATGAGGGAATTTTAACAGTAAAAACATTACAACATTTGTTAGTCAAGTGTAATTTATGACATTAGCAAGAATGAGTCTTTCACAAGTACCATCAAATTTTTTATATGAACATTTTCTTTGTATTTTATTTAATTTACTTAATGTTTTATTTTACTTCAATTTCCCACAAACTCCATACTAACCTACAAGAATGTGTATGTTTAATCCTACAATAAATGTAAATGACTGGATGTTTCTCCTGTGGTTTAATGTTTTAAAAACTCTTAATTTGTTGCATTAACGTTGTGTTTGTTTCATGCCCCCCATCCAGTATCCACCATTTACAACGTAACTTAATGTGCCAGGGTTCCGGTGACATTCGCTTCCAGTTATTAAACAGTCCTTTATGCTTAATTATATTGCAAACGGATATTTTATTATCATATTATTTTAATTTATTATCATAATCATAAACCCACTGGTTTGTACGGCAAAAAATAGTTTTACAGTTTACTGCACTCTAGGCTATTCTTGCAGCTGCTAATAAATCGGAAGTCGCAGATAAATAAAAAGTCGCAAAATAATAATTTGAAAGAAAGAAAGTTTTTCGAAATGTCGTAAGAAAAGTAACAATAAGTATGTAAATATATAAACATCACTTAATAACTCACTACATAATTTATGGGTTCATACCGCAAAATAAAAAAAATATAAAAAAAATTGGGAACCCCTGCTATAGGTAAACATTAATAAAAGGCCCATAATAAAATAAACCAAGAGAGCACATGCGAGCAAATTATCATAAGAAAACTACAAAATATGACACAAATGTTATTAGTTGGGCTGACTCATTTTGGCGCAAAAACCTGTCAGTGTAACCGAGTGTGTACCTCTCTCCATAGCAACAGTAACAGTTTACTCGCGCCAGCGCGCAACAAATGTCTTGACTGGCTTAAAGAGGCACAAACTGAGTTTAACCTTTATCCTTCACTTGTTAAATCCTTCACACTCGTTTACTCCTAAGTAAATATGAGGATGACTATGGTTTGGACCGATGAAAATACTCTTTTAGCTTCTCTTGAGAGCATGGGTTGACACAGTCCCAGTGTGGTAGGAACGCTTCGGGTAGTTTGACACCTCCTCTAGGGGTTTTATCACCGTTAACAACAGTCCACTGGTGACTTCAGGACCTCCACAGGGGCCAGCACACAGTCCTGCCTCAGAATGAGATTACCCAGCCACCAAGAAGATTAACCAACCCATGGTAAATCACCGGTATATTCTAGCGTGGCTCTAGCTGAGGCGTATTTTGAACTTGTCTGTTAAAACTGGCTTTGATATAGCACAAGGTTGGAGTAATTTGGGGATAAAAAGATGAAGGATTTGCCAGGAGAGTGGAAGGACCATCCGCTTACGGTAAGCTGTCGATCTTTTATTAATGCACCACAGTTCATTCAATAGTAAGGTTAAACTGTCACACTTGAACGCGCCAAGACTACTTAGGCGAAAATTTACAGGCTTCTCCTAGAGATGCATGATAACGTGGCTCCTGTGGGACAAGAGAGCGTCAACAAATTAACAGAACGTTTCTATTGTCTTTTAAAATGAAAACAAGTGCTAACACTTTATAGTAGCATTCAAGTCATCACATAGGCAGACTGAGGCTAGTTGTCACAATTTTAGTTAATATTCTCAGTGTGTTTGTATGTTTCAATCTTTGCAAAGTCATGGCTACAAAAATATCACATAAAAAGTTTGTGATTTTTAATGCATTGTCCTTTCTGTATGGGGTAAGTTGTCAAAGGGGAACCATAGTGTTTATTGGCAAAACAATGAAACCACAAGGAAGAAAAATGGATCACGGTTTCCACAAAAATAAGAAACAGAACAATTGTTTTCAACGTTGCTAATAATAAAGAGACCATATATTAGAATGATTTCTGAAGGACTGAAGACTGGAGTAACTGCTGCTCAAAATTCAGCTTTGACTTCGGGAATAAATTACATTGCTATTTGAATATATTTTAAAATGTAAAGTTATTTAAAATAATAATTACATTTTCACAAAATTACTAATTTTGCGCTTTCTTATTAAATAAGTGCAGTCTTGGTAACGTCTTTCAAATACATCTAAAAAACATCTTACCAATTTACGGTGCAAAAATATTAAACCATTGTTTTGGCTATCAGAGACTGTAATTAATTCTAAAATATATAAACCACATGACAACTTGCCTTGACCTGACATACCCTTGTCCTGAGAACAGAGTTCAACCTTTCAGTTACAACTGATGCTTATTTTAAAAAAATGGTGCAGTATATCTCAGTGTTACTGGACTCTTGTGAATTCTTCCATATGTGACAGCAAGCCCCAGTCTCCTATAGTGGTTAACAGATCAGTTCTTCTTATAGATTCAAATAAGAATATCACATAAATCAGAATTTCATTGCATTCTGAATGTTAATGTTGTAATATGAATGTTAATGTTCTATGCACCTAATAGGGTGAAGGCAGATTAATTTATTTTTTTAATAAATGATCTACACATGATTCAAGGTTGCTCTGCGCATCCGACCACTGAACGATGCAGAGATCGATGAGGGTGCAACAACAGTTGCTCACAAGATTGACAGTCAGGTAAGCGAGAAAAAACAACAAACAAAAAAACACAAAGACCATTGAGACACATGTCCAGAATTACTTATGATTCCTTTATGAAATAATTATTTAATTATTTAATCTACGACTCTTGACTTAAAACCAACACTCTAAAAAATGCTGGGTTAAATATGGACAAACCCAGTGATTGGGTTGTTTTGACCCAGTGGTTGGGTTAAACATTTAACCCAACTGTTGGTTGAAAACAACCCAATTGCTGGGTTTGTCCATATTTTACCCAGCGCTGGGTTTTATTTAACCCAGCATTTTTTAGAGTGTAGTTACGAAGATATAGCCATGTGACAAAAAACACTGGTCTCCCCTATATATTTTTGTAAACATTACAGATTTTGGAAACATAACATTCACAAGTCCTGATTAGGAATCTGTCGCAGAACCTCTCATGATGAATGATGGTCTAAAGACCTAATCCTCCTTTTCATCTTCAGTAAATCCTGTTTACAGTCAGTAAATAAGGTTTACTGTCTTCTTTACTTACGCTTGATGTCTTGGGATTCTAAAAGGCAAAGAAACATACCGCAGACATGTCTTTGTGTGCATATTTTTACATTTCCAAACCACATCAATCTTGCTGATTAGGGAGGGTGTACCTTACAAACACCTTATGATGAAGAAGAGATGACACTTAAAAATTACAAAAGAATGCGTCATTCTGGAGGTTTGCCAAAAACGGAAGGTGCAAATTAAGTGCAAAAGACTTTGTCAGGTGTCTCCAGATGTAGGTGTAAGGTTCTCAGAGACTCTGCTGAGAGAAGGAAGGTTGAAACACAACCGACCATTTAATAAGAATCCAGGTCCAAAAGCACAACATGAAAGATTTTTCTTGCCATGTACACAAGTTAAGAGTCAGTATTTATTTATTTATTTATTTCTGTATTTTTACTTTTATTCAACAAGGATACAATAAATTGATTAAAAGTGACAGTAAAACCTTTAACATTGTTACATATTTTAAATACATGCTATTCTTTTGAACTTTATATTTATCAACTAAAATCCTAAACTATTTATTTACTAAATCCAACAAAAATATTAAGCAACGCAACAGTTTTTAACATTGATATTGAGAAATGTTGCTGAAAATTCAGCTTTGCCATCACAGGACTAAATCACATTTTAAAATAGTATTCATTCATTCATTCACTGCAGAATCTATCTAATAATTGGAGTTAATTCTCTTGTCTAATTACTCATTCTGATATCTTCAGATGGTGGTGCTGATGGACCCCTGTGAAGACTCTGACAATGTCCTGAGGGCCAACCGCTCACGTGAAAAAACATACATGTTTGATATGGCATTCGATTATACTGCCACCCAGGTGTGTAGTAGTGCTGCTCTTCCACACAAAAGAATTCAAATGTTAGTAAGTCATGGGATCCTTGATCATCGCCCTACATGTTCACTTAGAATTTTATGAGCAGCTTCTTGAATTAAAGTCTTCAGTTTTAAGATTATTTTTGTGTTAATGGTCAAATAAAGGTTTTGAAAGATTTAGCATGATCACAGTTCCAGACCTCAATGTTATTAACTTTTTCTTTATTTCAGGAGGATGTTTATGTGGCGACAACAAAAAATCTTATTGATGGTGTGATTGCTGGTTATAATGCCACAGTCTTTGCATATGGACCTACGGGTAATGTTGATGTGACTTTTTCTGTTTAGTGTTTGGATACAAATTCACATAATGTATATTCAAAAACCCTGCAAAATAGAGATCATCCTAAATGAAAATTCTTAGCTAAAACAGAAAATTCTGAACCCAATGGGATGAAAAATGAAATTACTCATTTTAACTTGATCACAGACACTTCACCATTGATTGGGTCTGCAAATTACCACTTACCTCCACAGATCAGACAATACAACCCTCTAAAATTAAGCATATTACTAAGCTAATAAAGTAAACTAACCAAAATATCCGTGTTCACATTTCTGCTTCATTTCTTCATTTCATTTTTTAGGAGCTGGGAAGACACACACTATGTTAGGGTTAGATTCTGAGCCTGGCATTTACATCCGAACACTCAATGATCTCTTCAGGGCCATTGAAGACAGCACCGAGGACTTGGATTGCAGTGTTTATATGTCATACATAGAGGTCAGTCTTTTTGTAGATATTAAAAAATATTGCATCAGGTTTGTTACTGTCTGTCTGGGAGTTTATAAATGGAGTGTGTCCTGAATGTATTAAACACTAATCAACTTGTTCGCAGATTTATAATGAGATGATCAGAGATCTGTTAAATCCATCCTCTGGATACCTTGAGCTGCGTGAGGATGCTAAAGGGGAAATACGAATTGCAGGCATCACTGAATTCTCTACATGTAATGCTAAAGAGGTATACAGACTCATTCCAGTTGGTGGCCATCTTTGCCGTCCATTCATTTCCTACATTTGGCCTGTCTGCTCCTTATAATGTCTCCAAAAAAGGATGATGTCCTTCTGAACCTGGTGTTTGCCTGTGATTTCAGATAATGGCTCTTTTGACCAAAGGGAATAAACAGAGGACCCAGGAGTCAACAGCTGCTAACAAGACATCATCTCGCTCTCATGCTATACTTCAGGTCGAGAACACACTCACAGACACTAACCATGTACATGACCTCAAATTGGCACACTGTCATCTGAGTGTGCGTCTCCTGCTTTGTCTGCTCCACAGGTGACAGTCAAGCAAAAGAGCCGTGTAAAGGATATCAACGAGGAGGTCAGGGTGGGAAAACTATTCATGGTAGACTTGGCAGGAACTGAGCGAGCATCACAGGTACGTGCTGTGTGTGTGTTGATGTGCTGAATTGGAAACGCAAGCTTTCAAATTCCTAAGGGATGCCATATTTTATAGTTCAGCACCCTTTCTCATCTTTCAACAAAATGAATATTTAAGCTCTTTTGTCCTTCATTATTCATATGCATATAATGTGAGACTGATGAAGGAATTTGAGCATGTTACATCTCATATGGCAGCCAAAACATCACCCTTCATTAAATTCAGACATTCTTACATACAATTGCTTTGTTTGTGAACGGCAAGAGAGATATGTCAAGTTCTAAAGCACATATTCTCTTCTTTCAGACTCAAAACAGAGGAAAGAGAATGAAGGAAGGAGCACATATAAACCGTTCCCTGTTAGCACTGGCCAACTGCATCAATGCCTTGAGTGAGAAGGGTGGGAAAGGAGCTCAGTTTGTCAACTACAGAGACAGCAAACTCACTCGATTGCTTAAGGTTAGCAAACTCTATGGAAGCTTATTTCCACCAAGGAATCTTAAAAAAAAAATTGTGACTTTTTATTTCACAATTCTGGCGTTTTTCCTAACAATTCTGAGTTTATGGCCTGGTTTCACAGACAGGGCTTAGACTAAGCCAGGATTAAGCCATAGTTTAATTAGGACATTTAAGTAATTTTTATAAACATGCCTTAGAAAAAAGCATTACTGATGTTCATCTTAAGACAAAACAAAGGCACTGACATGTTTTAAGATCAGTCAGTGCAAGTTTCTTTCAGTTGAAACAGCTCAGATTTACATTTTAGTCTAGGACTAGGCTTAAGCCTTGTCTGTGAAACCAGGGGTATATCTTATAAATCTGAATTTTTTGTCAGAATTGTGAGATAAAAAGTCGCAAATACATTTTTTTTAATTCAATAGTGGAAAGTCTGACTTGTAAATTTTAAGCAAGAACAGTCCAAATTGTAAGATAAAATTGTATTTTTTTTCACAGAATTGTAAGATTATATTTCAAATTCTTAGAACTGAAAGAAAAAAGTGTGAGATATAAACTCAGAATTCTGAGAAAAAAGTCCCATACAACTCCTTAATTATTAAGAAGACTCACAGTTGCAATATGTTTTGATGTGGATTTCAGGATGCTTTAGGAGGAAACAGTCGCACAGTCATGATAACCCATATCAGTCCTGCCAGCTCCAATTTTGAAGAGTCAAGAAATACGCTGGTTTATGCCGACAAAGCCAAAAATATAAGAACCAAGGTAAACACATACTTAATAGTATTTAGAATAGTCTAGAACCAGATGATTATATTACTGGACAAAAATAACCACTGTATTACACAAAAATAGAGTCAATGAAATAAGTTTAGATTTATGAGGAATTTACACAACCGTTCAAAAGTTTGAGGTTGGTAAGATTTTTTAAAATGTTTTTTAAAAGTCTTTTATGCTCACCAAGTTATATTGTGTGTAGTATTATATTGTGAAATATTATTACAATTGAAAACATCTGTGTTCAATTTTATATATTTTTAAAACATAGTTTGTTCCTGTAACGGCAAAGCTGAATTTTCATCAGCCATTACTCCAGTCTTCAGTGTCACATGATCCTTAAGAAATCATTCTAATATTCTGATTTGCTCAAGAATGATTTCTTACTATAAATGTTATCAATGTTGAAAACTGTTGTGCTGCTTAATATTTATGTACACACTGTGATACATTTTTCTTCAGGATTCTTTGATGAATAGAAACTTTTGAACGGTATTCCATTGATAAGTTATGTATTACTATTGACGATTTTATTTTGTTGAGATGCAGCCCAGGTCTCTCTCTTGCTATTCTGTTTTAAATTCTTCTAGGTGAAACGTAATTTGATGAATGTTTCATATCACCTGGCGCAATATACACGCATTATTGCTGATCTGCGGAGTGAAATCGAGCGACTTCGTGCAAAGATTGACCAACAGAGTCAAGAGCAACAAAAAGGAGAAAAAGCAGACATTCGTGAAATTCAAGGTGTGCTCATTGTGTTTCCAAATTTGGGTACAGTAGCTGACAAATAATATTGAAATAAACTTTTTTATTAACACCCAGATTTTAAGCTGTAATCTATTTGAGTTATGCACCAAGGTTTAATAATAAGTAGTTTGTTCAAATCCATAACTGCAAGTAAGAGTAATAATATGAGATTCTTTTCTGCAGTAAATAGCAGTAAAAAGTGCAGGCTGATTTTTTTTTTTATGCTTGGGATCTGGTTTCTCTGTATGGTCTGTTTTTAGCTGAAGTGCAGCAGTACAGTCATGGTGAGATGGCTTTACTGCAGGAGCAGCTCTTGTCTGCCTTCAGGGAGCAGATGGAGATCAGACGCAGCCTCATGGAGCTGGAGAACTGCAATATGGAACTCCATATAGACACTTCTAGACATCTGCTCACCATCTCAGAGTAAACACTTAAACATACAAACAGAGTTCCAGTCATCAGCAATTCTTCAATTAGAGACAGTTGGGGATAGTTCACGCAAAAAAAATTATTTACTCACCTTCATGTTGTTCCAAAACTGTATGAATTTCTTTCTTCTGTTCAGCACAAAAGAAGATTTTTGGAAGAATGTGTGTAACCAAACAGTTACAGGTAGCCATTGACTTCCTAGTATTTTTTCCATACTGTGAAAGTCAATGGCTACCAGAAACTGTTTGTTTACCAACATTCTTCAAAATATCTTCATTTGTGTTCCGTATATGACAGAAAGTCTTACAGGTTTGTAACAATTTGATGGTGAGAAAATGATAACTTTTTTTGGGTGCACTATCCCTTTAACTGAATTAAAATTATATACATACACACATATATAGGCAACACTTGTCATTTTCAGCTAGTTTAACATTTACTAAAATAATTAAAATATAAAATAAAAAGTAAGTAGACAACTTCATAAAAAACTAAGTAAAGCAAAATGTCACTAAAACTTGAACTAAAATGAAAATTCAAAATATGAATAAATGGAAATGAAAATGGAATTCAAAATATGAATAAAAATGTTTTTAAGGATACATTTGAATCATTTTAAAATGTCCCGTTAATTACTTTTTCTGTATTTTTAATAGTTTTAAAATGGTAAAGTGTTTCTGTTTGTGTCCTTACCACCTTATATCATTTCCATTACTTAAACGTAAAAATCTACACCATCACCCATTATACCAAAATCCACTTGATATTTTGCAGGATGATTGAGAAAAAAAAAAGAAAAAGAAACTGTTTCATCCATGTGAAAACATTTATGTAGTAAAAAAAAAAAAATACTATACTCAGTATACATATTGTAGTCCCTTCTCCTAAATTACAGTATTTCAGCATTTTCATATTTTCATCTCACATCAACCCTATTTCTCTTTTCTTCATCTGGTAGTTGGGAGCGTGATCGAGCACGTGCCCAGCGAGGGAGAGATGAGGTAACTGAAGAGAAAACAGACAGAGACAAGGAGGAAGAGCAAGGGAGTGGACCAGAGGAGCCTCCGTATGTTACAACAGCTCGAGAGGAGATCGGCCCACTACTGGCTGAACAGAGAAAGACAATGGAGCTCAAAGTAATTAAGTTCATTACATAATGAAGACTCTATTTTTTGAATGAGTCATAAAAGCACATAAGTGACAGAAGTATACTTCAGATAAAACTCATATTTTTGAATTTTTATGCAAGCCGTTATATAACTTCAGCTTAAATAAATGGTATTATAAAAAAATAGATTTTTTTTTCTTTCAATATTGGTTTCTTTCCTTATTTCAGCATGACTTGGAAGAAAAATTATTGAACATGAAACTAAAGTCATCTAAGATTGAGGAGGTGCTTCCTAAACGCATAAGTAACCGTGAGCAGAGAGACATTCTGACATTGCTTTGTAAGGTTCATGAACTGGAACTTGAAAAAACTGAAATCCAGTCAGCTGTTCTCTGCAAAGAAAATGTTCTCCGAACAAAAGACTTCATCATTCAGCGCCACGAGCAGCAGCGGACGCTCTGTGATGACATCATACACCAGCAGAAGGCTCTGATTGAAGGTTGTGGGTCACTGAAATGGGCTGATGTCTTAGAGACAGATTATAGCATCTGACATTTGGTAAATAAACATTATATAAAATATATTTATTCATTCTGCCCACAGATCAAGGACTTTGTGTACCTGAGGAATTACAAGAGCTTTATTCACTGTACTTTAGTGAATTAAGTGATGGAAGCGTCGACCAAATACTCAACCTTCATACTTTCACCACAAACCCCAGAGCTGTAAGCTTTTATTTGATCTTTCTTTCTTTCTTTTTTCTTTCATCCTCATTTACCTTTCCCTTTTTACCTGTTTTTTAAATACACATCTCTGTTCAAAAATGTAGGGTCAGTGTGATTTTTTTTTTAAAGAGTTCTCTTATGCTCACCAAGGCTGCATTTTTTAAAATCAAAAATACAATAAAAACAGTAATATTGTGTTATTGGTATTGTAATATGTGACCCTGGACCACAAAACCAGTCATAAGTAGCACGGGTATATTTGTAGCAATAGCCAACAATACATTGTATGGGTCAAAATTATCGATTTTGCTTTTATGCCAAAAATCATTAGGTTATTAAGTAAAGATCATGTTCCATGAAGATATCTTGTAAATTTCCTACCGTAAATATATAAAAACTTCATTTCTGATTAGTAATGTGCATTGCTAAGAACTTCATTTGGACAAATTGAAAGCCGATTTTCTCAGTATTTTGATTTTTTTGCACCCTCAGATTCCAGATTTTCAAATAGTTGTATCTCGACCAAATATTGTCCTATCCTAACAAACCATACATCAGTGGAAAGCTTATTTATTCAGCTTTCAGATGATATATAAATCTCAATTTTAAAAAAATTGACCCTTATGACTGGTTTTGTGGTCCAGGGTCACATATTATTACAATGTAAAATAACTAACTTCTATTATAATATATTTTAAAATCGAATTTATTTTCCTCAGCCATTACTCCAGTTTCCAGTGTCATGTGATTCTTCAGAAATCATTCTAATATGATGATTTGGTGCTCAAGAAACATTTCTTATTATCAATGTTGAAAACAGTTGTGCTCCTAAATATTTTTATGGAAAGCATGATTTTAAATCTCTTTACTGTCACTTTTGAACAATTAAATGCATCCTTGCTGAATTAAAGTTTTCATTTCTTTAAAAAAAAAAAATCATATTTCAAACTGTTGAACAGTACTGTATTGATTTATTTCTGTTTATACAGGATAACTCTCTTATGATTATGGCCAGCCAAATGAGACTTGATGTGATCTCAGATTTAGAAGAGGTAGATAAAACACAGCAGAACAACAGGAAGTTCAGTCCTTTAGATAAACATCCCCGTGATTCTTCTTCCTCTGGGCTGGATTATGACAGGTAAAGTATGTAAGGAGAACAGACTACCATGTTCATCTGGAATATAGTATGCTTTCATCATTTTTTATGTTTTACATCTTCCTTATTACAGTGACAGTAACAGAGTTTTCAAATCGCTGTCTAAACTTAAGCCACAGAGACGGCACCACTTATCTTCTACCCCAACTCTTTCAATGAAGGTAAACACACAGAAGCACTCATTGACACCGAGCCACCCTGACTGACAGAATCATCTAATCATTTACCTTGTAAACAAATGACTTTACATGAGATAGTCTCACAAGAAACACTTTTGACTATAAGAATGAAAGTATCAGTAAATAAAATCAGAGGTAAACATGAACTCGACTTGATGTAACTGTACATTCCCAGATCTTAATCTATTTTGAAATAAGACTACAATTGATTTTGGTCAGTTTTGTGTAGTTTTTAATGTGGCTGACTCTTTGAGCAGGTTTGTGCTGTTAAGGATTCGACTCCTATATGTCCTGCTGAAGCTGTGAGTCCAGACACTCTGAGGGAGATTGTGAGTGACACCAAGAGCATTTCAGTCATTGCAGCAAAACGTCGCTCACACCTAGCAAAGGAGACCAACTCCAGAGTGGCCAGTTTGGCTTTGGCCGCAGGGCTCAAATCCTCAGTGAGCATGGACAGTCTAGTTTCAACTTTGGCAGATGAGTCGACTGAGGTCAAAAGAAACCTCCCAAGACATGGAGGCAGGTCCCAGTCAAAACAGGACTTAAAGACATCGGAAGGTAGAATGGAGCTCTCTGAGAGACACCAACGCAAGAAACGGTCCAGATCTTTTGAAGCAAGCAAAAGGGTATGAGCATATCTATGTGTACCTCCATCTCTGTTGTTTCAGTGAGTTTTGATTTTGCTAAATATATGTATATAAATATATATAAATGCTGTTCTTTTCGACTGTCTTTTTATCAAAGAATCCTGAAAAAATGTATCGTTTCCACAAAAATATTAAGCAACTGTTTTCAGCACTGATAATAAGAAATGTTTCTTGAGGATCAAATCAGCATCAATTTGTCAATGTCAAGTAACATTATCTAGGAAGCTGCTTAATTTGATCTGTTTGTAATACAGCAGGTACAAAAATCAAGACAGATCCCTTCCAGATATCCAGCTTTGGAGAGCATCTCAGACAACCGGCTTGTGAGACCAGCATTAAACGTGATCCAGCCACTCAACAGTGGTGCTGGAAACCCTGCAACACCCCCAGTAGCTAAAGTCAAAAACCCTGTCTCTCACTTTACAGGTACAGAACTACAGCCGTTTCAGTTTCACCGCTTTGCACTGTTTTCCAAACTCAGGCAAAATTCTTATTCAGACAAGCATTTATATGTGATCTCTGTTAGAAAATTCAGAACTTCTCTGTTTTTCTGTTTTTTAATATGGGTGCCAAAATCAGTATGTGTCGCTTTCATGCTGTAGACGTGAAATGGGCCTAAAAATGAGCAAAATTTGATATTTTGTCTATATGATTTTAGGAGAAGTGCAGCTTGAGAAGTTAGAGATCAGGGGAACGCCACCCAGCACCATCCATCAAAAACACTCAGGTATCAAACGAGGACAGGCAACCTACAAACGACAGAGAGGTGAGTTTTTTTATAGCTATTCAGCAATGTTCTTTTATTTTGAATAGTGAAATGAAGTTGGCAGGTTGTAGATAGTTTTGCAGTCCAAGCCAAGTTAACAAAAATATGTTTTAGGCCCAGGAGATGTTTCTTACTCCAGCAATCTCCTACAGCAACCAGGCAATTACAAGAAGTCCACCAATGAAAATCCTAGACAAAAAGGAATGGCCGATGTTAACAGAAAGAATGAAGCACGGCAAAAAAACAGACATACTGTTAAAAAGTCATATGTCTGAGTTTTTCTATCTTGTACAAGAGAACATGATCTTTTTTTGCACTAAAATGTACAGCTGAGACTAAGTTGTGAAATGATTTTAATGTTATTTAATAATTATGATGTGTTGAAAATCTTAAAATTCAAAAACCTTGAGATATTAAGTAGTGATTTTACACAGTTTGTCTATGCTTTGAAACTGACAGTACAAACGTATTTTTTGATGATTCACATTTGAAGCAAATTTATTTGAAAAAAAAACAAAGCATTGAAATAAACATGTGCATAAGCTTGGATATAAAGCTTGTTTCAGAATGGCTTCATACTGAGAAAACTCCTGCAACACTTATGAAATGAATGTGGTTTCATTTATTTAATAAAAAATGAATTGTATAAAAATTTCAAGTGTGAAAGCCCATATTTGTTTCTCCAGTGGGGATTGTCCCTGTAATAACTGCTGTGAGTCACTTTGGATAAAAGTCAACCGCACTGACACAGGCACAAACTGATCCCTGATCAACCTTAGTGAATCTGAGGGTGTCTGCCTGTCTGGTGTTGAGCAACATCAGCTTACATCACTGTTTAATGATTTATCAAAACAATATTGGATAAATAATCCAAATTTGCATATTACACTGTATACTACAGCATGAAGCTGTCTAAACCTTTTAGCACGTCATGTTATTCTGTACCTCTTCAAGTGAACCAGTCCCCTTAAAGGGATGGTTCACCCAAAAATGAAAATTCTGTCATCATTTACTCACCCTCAAGTAGTTCCAAACCTGTATGAATTTCTTTGTTCT
>JAFVLL020006280.1:0-62975 GCA_021397915.2 Tor tambroides | reverse complement strand
CATTCTAATTTATTGAGATGCACCTGTATATATATATATATATATATATATATATATATATGTATGTATATATGTATAATAAAGAGTTTAACCAGTGTTAGAGTAACTGACCCAGAACAGCAGTGCTAAAGGAGACCGATTCCTTCTCCTTGCCGTCGTTGTAAAAAGCCAGGTGCCATGTGCCGGGGTCCAGATACTGTACAAACACGGCCTCGTTCAGAACCACCGTCTGAATACTGCGTCTCTCACGGGGCGACTCCACTACGCTCCATTTCTCTTTTCCATCCAAACGCTCCATATAGTCGTACTACAGAGGGAAAAACGCAGAAACAAGGGAAATGAGAGGGGACGTTTTTATTTTTCGTGATCTCAAGTGGTTTGACAGCATTCATACATATCAAACAGAAAGATACTTTGAAGTTGAGCTATAGGAATGATTTTATCTAGCACCTGGTGACTTCTAAAATGTATTTGCAATGACTGATTGATCTGTTGTTGGGATGAAAGTGGGTTTTTTTCACTGAAAAAACTTCACAGAGTGGCCTCTCTGTAAATAGAAAAGGGTGTGCTCACCTGTGCATGGGACGGCGGCAGCCCTTTGCGAATGTAAACCCCAAACAGTGCATCCTTGCCCAAGGAGATGTTGAACTTGAGGAACTGAGGCTGGCTGAGGTGCATCAGGGATCTCCAGAACACCCCAGGCGGCACCTCCTGGGTCACGCGCCTGCCCACCTCCAGGCTGCCTGTATCTATGCTGCTGTTGCGAGCGGCCCATGGCCCTGAGACAGAGGAAGGCATAAAACAAAAATCAATCTCTCACCTCGGCTGTGTTGCAACTGCCCCTTGTTTATGGATTCAGAGGTAGCCGCTTTGAAAACAGAAAACAAAAGGAAATGGCACAAATGTGTTTTCTCTCTGGGAGACACTTATCTGATGGAAACTGAAAAACACAAATGCTGCTTCCTGAAGTCTTTTTGCCCATAACCTCACTGTACCCACCCAGCGCAAAGAAAGCCGAGAGTGTATCACGATAAACAGCAGAGAGCCAGAGAGAGACAGGGAATAGGGGCTTCTTTGTTGAATATCTGAGCCTGGTTTTTCAAACTGAGGAATAACTTATAAAGATGAAAAGTTAATGGTTTCTTCTACGAAGCTGAGCTTTATTGGAAGTGTCACACGATATAAGTCTTAAAGTGTGATTTATGATTCTGACTGAGATCTTAATGTCAACGTGAAACTGTTCATAAAACATTTTACTTTCACGATGCGATGCATTTCAGAGTGAAACCGTATATTCAATGGAAGAAATGTGGGATTTTTTTTTTTTTCATCAGGAATGTAGGGTCATGGAATGTAGTCTCTTAATGCTGCATTGATTTGATCGGAAATACAGTAAAAACACCAGTTGTGAAATATTACAACTTAAAATAACTGTTTTCTTTTTAAGTGAATTTATTCCTGAGATGCAAAGCTGAATTTTCAGCATCATTACTCCAGTCTTCAGTGTCACATGATCCTTCAGAAATCATTCCAATATGCTGATTTACTGCTCAAGAAACATTTCTTATTATTATCAGTGCTGAAAACAGTTGTGCTTATCAATATTTTTGTGGAAACCTTGCTACTTTTTTCAGGATTATCTGATGAATATGACAGTATTTATGTAAAATTGACGTTAGAAATGTCTTTACTATCAAGTTTGATCAACTTAATCTGTGTTTATATATAATTCTTACTGACTATATATATTCTACAACAAGTGGTTCTTAGGTTAGGCTCTTTGTTCCTTTAGGATGCTGTGAGGAACCTATTTCTAAAAGTGAAACTGGAACCTGTTGATTTTTCACTTATCCTCTACTTCACTTCCCCTCCCCCTGTTTTTTTTGTCTTTAGTGTTTGTGGACTCTCAGGCTGACGGAGAGATCTCTTCTGTAGTGAGAGTTGGTGTATTCTCCACCCTCAGGCTTTGGCTCATACCGCATGTCAACACCACCATCCTGTTTACCCAACATAATCACACAAGCTGTTATCCACTTTTCATTTAATGGAAAATCCATGGTTGCTCTCTCCCTCTCTCTTTCTCTCTCTCTATCTTTTATTCTCTCTATCTCTTGCTCGTAGCTAGCGGCAATGGCCGAGTGTAAACGGAGGTTGCGTGCAACAGATTCCCTCTGTCCCTACGGTTGTGATGTTCTCACACACACACGAAAACAGCTCCCTTGTAATCAGGTCAGATCTACACTGGAGACCGCAGCCCTGACAGAGAAAACCTGTGAAAAATGGTGAGGAAATAAAGAACAATGAAAACACAATCAGGACGGAGCAGCCGCAACAGGAGATGAAATAGCCCCCCTCATTAATACAGAACAGCACGGACGGAGGAGAAATGGATCTAAAGAAAGAAAAATAGAGCGCGAGGGAGGCCGGACGCACATTTCCTTAGGGAAGGAACGATCCGTCTGCGGCCGTGGCTGAAGCAATAGTCCACTTTTATTTCACAACAAAACACAATAGCTCTGTTCCAAAACATAGTGACTACACAGACAGCTGCCTTCTAAGGTAACATTATATATTTAATAAGGGAACTGAATATCATAAGTGACTTATTTGGAACACTCTGAAGTGTCATACAAAACTGAACAAAATTATAAATATAAAATATACATAAATATGCATAACTTGTGCACAAAATGTGTGAAAGTGTAAATTTATTCAGCATTTTTCATTTATTTAGTCATTAATTATTTAGCTATATCCAGTATTTAACTAAATAAATTTATAATAAAAGTTAAAGTTAAAGCAAAATTAAGTTTTTCTTACAACTACATAAAATATTATGATAATAGCAATCTATAATGTGCTTTTGTATACCACATCAGTATTTTTTAATTATTTAAATAATTACAATGAATTAAATAAGCATTTTGTGACAACTGATCAAAAGTGACAGTAGAGACATTTAACAAATAAATTCTGTTCTTTTGAACTTTCTATTCATCAAATCATCCTGAAACAAAATGAATTGCGATTTCTACAAAACATATTAGGCAGCACAACTATTTTCAACATTGATGATAAGAAGAAATGTTTCTTGAGCAGCAAATCTGCACATTAGAATGATTTCTGAAGGATCACGAGACACTAAAGACCGAAAATTCAGCTTTGCATCACATAAAATATCATAAAACATATTAAAATTAAAAAATTGTTATTTTAATTTGTAATACTATTTCAGAACAATATTAATTTACTGTATTTTTGATCAAATAAACACATCATTAGTGAGCATAAGAGACACATTTCAAAAACATAAAAAAAATCATACAGATCCCAAACTTTTGAAAAGTAGTGAAAATGAAACAAAAACAGAAAAACAGAAGAAAAGGCAACAATTACTGTTTATAGAAAGAAATGTAATGCAAACAGAATAGAATGAGACTTGTAATGAATTGGAAGACACACAAAAAAACAGTTCCCTACAGAGGCAGCTCACTACTGTAGGTTTTGGATCAGAGCTATCCTGGAGATAAAGGACATGCGAATCTGAGTGTCTAAGCACAGCATCAAGTACCGTAACAGAATCCAGCCGAGTGCAGAGAGGCCAATCATAAGCTAATGTAGCCAGCAGGCAGAAGCACATACAAATCATTTCACAGATCAGACCAGAGCATCATATCGTCCCGCAGAAGCCTAGATAAGAGCATCTCAACACAATATGCCAGACAATAAGGTAGGATAACAGCTATACACAAAGAAGCAGCAGAGGATGAGAGAGAAAAAAAGCAACAACAACAACCAGACATGGCACAACACAAGACTTGTTATATGTGGCGCTACCGCTAAACAGAGCAGCAACATCTGCCTCATAGCCGTACTGTAGCTTTGTCTGTGTATGATTAATGAAATCTCATTGTTATGTTGAATACATTATGTTTGCATGTGAGAGAAAGAGAGAGCAACAGGGAGAGAGCGAGAGAAAAGTCATATTTGTATGGATGGAATTGACACCGACATGCTGAGTTCAGATTGAAACACTTGAGGTGAAGAGCTGTTTCAAAGCTCACAATCTCACCGTTACCCACACACTCACACAAAAACACAGCAAACTATTACGCCACAATCTATATGTAATCACGGAGTTAGATACAGTATGTTTACATAGCACTGAGGAGAGAGGAAAGGAAAAACCAGACAGTGTGAAAATGTGTTTACTCTGTTTCAAAGAGGAGCAAACAACCTACTAAGTCAGCATCCTAACATTCTTCCCTCACTAATTTGGCGCATACTACATAGGCAACAATCTGAGCTTTGCATGGGAGACTTTGCTTGCAATTGATTTCAATGGAACATGATCTTAGAAAGTTACTAAGCTAACAGCTGTATAATAATGAACAAACTACACAAAACATGCAAAAGTTTGGAAAAAAAATCAGTTTTTAATTAAAGCGAGCTTTTTATAGTAATACTTTTCAGGTTTGAATGAAATATGTTGATTTAGACATTTCTATTTCCTTGTCTGCCATCTTGGATTTAGTGTTTCACTGAGCTCCTTGCAATGCATTCTGGGACTGCTTTTTTCCTTTGTAAAAGTTATATGTGATGCTGACTTAGAATTTGCTCAAAATGATGTATATTAAATAGCCTACTTGATGACTTAAAATGCTGCCTCTGTCACTAGGTTTTGTAAAATTATGTGTGTGTGTCTAACGATGACTAGTCCCTGCCTGCTATACAGAGAGAGAGAGAGAGAGAGAGAGAGAGAGAGAGAGAGAGAGACTGTGTTGTCCTTCATACAGAGGTGATGTGGTGTTTTCTAGGACACTTCTTGTGAATCTGTGAGTGTGTGAGATCAAGACAGAGACAGCCAGAGAGAGCTGGGGAAAAGAAATGGGTGAACAGCCAAGGGTTGTGGAAGTGTGGAAGTGTTTATTTACAATCTTCATCAATTTTCTTCAAAAGTTGGAAAAATCTGAATTATCAATATATTATGAAGACGTGCCAATTATGTAGGTTTACTAACATATAGGGCTGCAACAACTAATCGATAAAATCGATTATTATCGATTATGAAAATCATCGACAACGATTCTCATTATCGATTAATCGGGTCTGCCCACAGCGCACGTCCAACTTCAGCACGTCGCGTCAAATTACAGCACTGAATAACGCATTTCTATGGACAAAATGCATCTAAAAAACAGAATGAGATGCTGCGGGAGACGTACGTGATCCAAGCTGCCCAAAACATGATAAATCTTTATTTTAAGCTTTAAGCTAATGCATTAGCGTAATGGCTTGCCCTGTCAGGTGCTTTGACAGATGCGTGTGCGTCCTCAGCGCAAAAACTTTGTTTACGGTCATATCCTTATCTATAAATGTCACAAATTCACACGAGCATTTCCATTTTTGCATAAAGGTCCGTCCTGACAATCTGCGTTAAGTTTAAAATATCGAATGAGCGCCGACACGGCGGGCACGTGCATGCGCGTCAGACAGACGGAACACAGAGAGGGAGAAAATTAATAGGCTATTCAGCGCAAAAATATCCATTGTGCTGAAATATCAGTTGTTGAAAGCTGAATTAAGGTTTAAAAGTCAACATGCAGTGCGAGTATTTTATGAGACTAAGAACTGTTAAGGGATACAGCGTGTAATTCTGAATATAAATATCAGACGCTTCATAGCCGCCTTATTACAGGATAAAGAAATGACAGAAAGGCGTGACTGTGATCAAAGTGAACGTGTTCCTGCAGAACATTACTCTTACCTGTTGGTTAACACTGAGTTTGTGTTTTTATTTGTCTTTATTATCTTTATTATTATTATTTTATTTTTTTTAATAGAGATTTAAACTATATTCACTATATACAATGCTTAACAAATTTATTAAAACAAATTTATGTAAGGTTTTTAACAAATTATGTAAGGTTTGTGCCACTGCTGCTCTAAACTAACAGCATTGGTGATTACCAAAGTCATTTTTTTAGCTTTATTTATTGGTTAGTCCTCCAATATGCGTAAGCTCTTTAGTAAAAGTAGTAGGCTATTTCTAATGCTATAATGTAATTATTGCTGTTATCTATGAAAGAAAGGCAGAGCACTTTATAGTTGTTGTTTTTTTCAGATACCCAATTACAGTCAAAAAGTACATAATGCAAGCAAGAATGCAAGCTGTTATGAGGCAATTTTTGTTATTATGTGAATAAATACTAATTAGTTGTTTCAGTTTGTAATTTGCCCAATAAATGACAATAACATTTTTAGATTTAAACAATTTTTTTGACAGATTCCTAAAATATTTGTGTTTTCTCTTTAAGTGGTCTAATAAATTGTTAAGCACTGTATGTTTTCATAGCATTCAGTTGGCACGTTTGTTTGAAGGACATTGGGCAGAATGTGGAATAGTGTGTTTTTTGTCAAAACAAAATAATTTTTAATCCGATTAATCGAAAGAATAATCGGCCAACTAATCGATTATCAAAATAATCGTTAGTTGCAAGCCCTACTAACATACTACTCAAATCATGCATGTAATACCTGAATGATCAAGTACTTTTAGCAAAATGTAGAGTAAAGATGATACTGTAGCACACTGCACAAAATACAGTATCCCACATTGCAATGTAAATGACTTGACCTTCTGTCTCTAAAATAATATTAGTTGTGTTTTTAACATCTAATCTCTTGAATTAGTAATTGATTGGACTGCCAGGGAACTGTTTCACACATGAAATATTTAACTCTGGGTCATTATAAACCCTCAGATAAATGGAATCCTGGGTTGTCTTGCTTTACGTTTCACACTGTTCATAAACCCAGGAATATGAATTAATCCTGGGTATGCATAAGCTGAAGTTTCAAACTGTACATTCATAAACCGGGGTTAACATTCTTATTTCCATATTTGAGGTGTTAGCGTCTTAAAGGCACTAGCATTACACAACCTCATATTATATATTGCCTTGTACTACTAAGTTTTTCCTTTTTGAACTATAAAGGTGAGAATAAAATGGTGACTTTTTCCACTCCAACTGATGCATTTTTCATCATTATTATTTTTTTCCCTCTCAAAATTATTATTTTTTTCCCACTGTTTATACAGTGTTCAGTGTTTCTGTGACTGTTCAAAGCTTGCAAATACAAGGAACGTGGACACAAAGGATCTAGTTGTAAGATTCAAACACTGTACCGTAACATGTGAATGTGTGAAACATTCCTTTTACCCAGGGTTAAAAGGGGGATTTAGAATGACGTTAACCCAGGGTTAGGAAGCGCAGTGTGAAAAGCCCTTTTGACATGTTTCTCGTTGCGCAACACATACTGTTTCACACACTATTTTTGAAAAATAATCACCTCCCCAGCACCACTGGCCCACAATGCCTTGCTGCTCTACCTAATCACATGGTTACTTGGTTTCTTATGACTTGTCAGACGGCTACAGAAATGAAGCCCAGAGAATAATGTCCCTTGTCGATCGTGAAAGCAGGCAGAGAAGTGTGTGTGGGCATAAATGTGCTGTCATGATGGGACCTCGGTGTGCGACAGAGAAGCAAATTACTAAACACAAATCAAAATGAGTACAAGCTGGAAACAAATTGATATACAGGGCAGTGGAGGTTTCAGCACAACTGATTTTTTTTTTCTGAATGTAGTTTATAGGTTTTTTTTCTTCCTTTGTGTTATTCTGTTACAATCCTGACATCCTTCTTATCGAAAAGAGCGTGCGGGACTGCAGCGTGCTGTGAGGCTGTGCTGCTCACCTCTGCCTCCAGAGGGCGCTGTTGCTACGTCACTGTTGCTGGGCAGCCCGGCTCCCAAGCCGTTGTTCAGCATGGGACCAACCACAGGTTTCAGCTGCCAGTTCAGCCCCAACAGATTCATGGCTGAGAGAGAAACAGAGCAATAGAGAGAGACAGAGAAAGAAAGGGTGTAAACAGTGCAGGTATATGGGAAGAGAAATGTAGCCAGAAAAAGAAAAGCTTGAGGACTTTGCACACGCGACTCTGTACTGCTGCTTCACGGTAAGAGCACAAGTCATTTAAAACGAAACAAAATGGTACATCTAAAATGTATAATATTGATCTGTTAAACCTGGTACAGACAGGGAGAGGCCGTAAGATAAAGTAGTTTATTCTGTCCCTGGAAAAAAAAAACCCAGACAGCCCAGTCGTTTTTATTGATTGCATGACTGATTGATGTTGACTGACTGAGAAGCCATCTGTCGCTCATAGGACTCTTGCATTTGATCCTCAGTCTGATATATGTCACAGTAGCAAGTGTGCGTGTATAAAACTAGTCTCAGGGTCTCTCACATGCAGTCCTCCCGATATCAGAAATGTTAAAAAAAAATGCTCCCTGACTACAGCAATACCTCTACAAACTCCATTTACACTAAATTTGAAAAGCCATTCTTCAAAAAAAAAAAAAAAAAAATCTACATATGTTCTGCTGTTTGCACGTTTAATTTTGAAATATTTGAAATATTAAATACTGTGATAATGCTTTTAGCCACCTACATTAAAAAAAAAGTATAGAAACAATTTTCATTCAGAAGTTGCTAGTAAATTTCACAATTATTTACAAAGAAACATCAAGTAACATTGCATTGAACGTGAAATTTTGAAGTTGAAAGACTGAAATAGTATTTTCTTGTAAAACATACTCCAATAATCTTTATTTATTTATGATAATATAATACAGTGTGTAATGTAATATATACAGCCTTCATAGAAAGTGCCACAAAATGATTTTCTGTGAGTAGGTTATAGGAACTGGGTGACAGATCTAATTGTTACTTTAACAAAATCAGTTTAACTGTGTATGTGTGTGCGTTTTATTTCAGTCATTCAATCACTGGAGCCCTGAGGAAATGATGTAAACGCGCTTCTAAAGACTCGGACAGAAAGAGAAGCAGGCAGCGAGACCCACGTCTGTAGGAATTACTTGCACCTCAACAGGTTAAAAACGTTAACAAATGCGCAGGCAGAAAACCAGCAGAATCTTGACAGCATTCAGAGCTTTCATGTTGAACTGGCATGATTCAGCGACAATCTGAGTGACAACTGAAAGAAAGCAGATCTCTCTCTGTCTTTCCTCTTTGTATTACGGGGCTGTTGTTTCTTGTTCGTGCCTGTGGAGCTTATTTTGGTCTGTTCGCTCCGAGGACTGTGTGCAGTTTGTCAGCTGAATCTCTTCCCGACCCATGTCCTTTCTAGTTCTGCCAAGAAACTTTTATCGCAAGCAGAAGAGAGAAGAGCGCTTAGTCTGCTGAACTCCAGAGGTGCCGCAGGAAACGCGGGAGAGAGGAAGCTCTTTGTAACGCGCAGTCTCCGGCTGATTGCAGGATCTTGTGCTTTCTCTCTCGCTCCTGTGTGTCTGCGTCGTCTGTTCTTCACAGTGGCAGTAAAGATGGGCAGAGATTGTGAGTCATCAGAGATGGCAGCCACAGGAGGAGGTTCATATGGAGGTGCTGTGTTACTCTCATGTATGACCTCCTTTGTGCATTCCTTTACTGCTTCATTCTTCTTATACTAACTTGCTAATCCATAGTACCAATGTGCACTCACTATTACACTCAAGTGGATATGCTTACTCTCTGTCTGTCTGGCACTCTTGATGCCTGTCTTACTCTTTTTGTCTGTCTGTCTGTCTCAATTGGTCTAACTCTCTCATTGTTTTTCTCATTCTCTCTCTGCCTGTATTTCTTGCTCCCTGCCTGTCTCACTCTATTCTTCTTTCTTAACCTGTCTGACACTTTCCCTCACTACCTCCCCGTCTCACACTCTTTCTTTCTGTCTGTCTCATTCTCACCGCATGCCTCGCCTGTCTCACCTTATAACTCTCATTCTTTCTGTCTCACGCGCTCAGCCTAACTCTGTCTGTATACTATTCTCCCTTCCTGTCTCACTCTCTACCTTGATATTTTAATTAAACAGAACTCCCTCTCTCTGTCTGTCTGAATTTTTACTTTCTCTATCTCAGTCTGTCTTTGGCTGCCTCACTCATTATCTACCTGTCTCACCCTCTCAGTAACTACCACAATCTCTCACGTTCACCCTATCATGGCAGATCTTACCAAACCTCTCTTTGCCTATCTTACTCTCAACCTCACTATCTCTTCCTGTCTCATTCTCTACCTCACCACCTTTCTGCTTGTCTCACTTCTCTACCTCACAATCTTTCTTCTTGCCTCACTCTCTACCTCACAATCTCTCTGCCTTGTCTCACTCACTAACTTAAAATCCCTGCTTGTCTCACTCTCTACCTCACTATCTCTGCCTGTCTCACTCTCTACCTCACAATCTCTGCTTGCCTCACTACCTGCCTCACTATCTCTCTGCCTGTCTAACTCTCCACCTCACAATGTCTCTGCTTGTCTCACTCTCTACCTCAGTATCTCAGTCTGTTTTGGCTGTCTCACTCTCTCCCTGCCTGTTTCACTCTCTATCTTACCATCTCTTTTGCTGTCTCACCCTCTACCTCAGTATCTCAGTCCATCTCTTTACTATATTTTTAATTTCAATAACAATTTCACAAACTGCCTGTCTGACTCTCTACCTCAATCTAGCTCTCCGTCTCTCTCTAAGTATCTCACCATCTCCTTAACTATCTCTGTCTCTCACCCTCATCCTATCAGGACTGGATTCACAAACATCTCACTCTACACCTCAAAATATCTATGCCTGTCTCACTCTCTAAAGCCCTGTCCATACTAACAGTAATTTAACTGTTGGAACTCGCCAAGTTGCTGTGCTGTTGGTTTCTAGCAGTTGTTCTAACTTGATTTCAGTATCCATCTCTATCAGGCAGTGGATCATTGTCTGCACTCCCATTGGTAGCTTTTGTATCTTGTCATTCCTCATTTGCACATCACATTGCCAACTGTTTCTGCCACTGGAAACTCTATTTGAAAATGAGTGATATCTGGTTGCGGCAAATTGCTGTCATTTTAAACGTTCTCTCTTCCTCTCTCTCTCTCTCTGCATCTTGTGGTTATGATCCAGCAGGTGGAGATTTACAGGACGGTACTGCCTGTGTGTGTTAGAGACTCCACCCCTCTCCTCACCTTCCCTCTGCTTGCCTATCACACCTAAATCTCATCCCAGAAAATCAATTTTCTCTTCTGTCAAATTCCATCTCCCCCTCCGCCTGCGCCCAGACATGGTCTCTCTCTCTCTTTCTCTCTCTCTATACCTCTCCCTTTCTCCCTCGATCTCTTTCTCAGTTAAAGGAAAGCGCTGACACTCTAAGTGTGTCTCTGCTGTCTCTGTCAGCTCTTTTATTTGTTTCAGATTGTCTGGATGAAACACTGAGATAGCTTTTCTCTCCTCTTCTCCTTCCAGTCCTCTCTCCATGCTTTTCAATCTGCTCCTTCACCTCTAACGTGTCTCCGATCCTTTCATCTTCCTAAACCTCCTGTCCTTCATTATTTCTCTCCTTATCTCTCCATCTGTCTCTTTCTTCTGAAGGTGCACGCAATAGCGCCTAAATGCTAATTTTGCAATCGATGAAATAATTAACAAATGAATCGGTGAACTACAATAACTGAAAGCATCGAGAGACACGACTCAGACAGATTAACTGCAGCTCAGACACTCTGGATTTCTTCCCTCCACACATGTGCGTGCAGAGCAAGCCTAATGTATTCTGCACCAGTAGGTGGCAATGTTGAGTTAAAACCTGACTACATGACGGGTGTTCAGTACAACAGCAAGGGAATGAGACTAATCTAAACAGGGTGAGAAGAAAAACAGAACCAAAGGTGATTGCTTGCTCGATGCTGGCACCCAAAATGAACAGTTGTTTTAGCACAAGACGTGATCTACTTTTCTGCCTTCACGCAAATTGTGCACAACATTAAGCTGTCTGCTGTTCTGTGCGTGTAAGCAGATCAGGCTATAGATAACAGCTTTATTCTCAGTCTCCTGATGAATATTCACTGAAGGGCTCAGCTTTGTGAGGAAAAGTGTATGATTAAAAATGTATAAATCAATGCATAATATGGATTTGTTGATGTATAATTTACCTACACATACAAATGGAAGGTGTCACTTGCTTGAGAATGAGTTTGTGCTTTCAACCACACAGCAACAGCTCAGCCACAGACATTAGTTTGGGGTTGGACTTTGTTAATTTACCAATGACAGAACATAGATAGATAGATAGATAGATAGATAGATAGACAGATAGATAGAAATATTATATATAAATATAAATAAATATAAATATATAAATAACATTTAAACAGATGAAAAAAATAAATGTATTTTTACATACATGAAAAAAAAATTCAATTATTGTAATTCCATTCATTCTTATGAGTGTGTATTTTTATCAACTGTGTCATTATTTCAGTGTATTTATTGCCTGACTAAACTGGATTACAGGTGGTTAGTGAATACAAGGCACATTTTATGCTGAAATACTATGCAGAAAAAACTGTTTTGTGAATTTGCCAGAAAATGTGTATATTCGTAAGCATGCATGTGTGCTGTCTTGTCTGTACCATAATTATACAGTGGCAGATGTTTACAGCTGGAATATTCCAGAATTCAAAATGCAGCTCGTCCTGACATGCCAACAGCCCTGCTACAAGGTTACCTTGGACAGTGAGAAAGGAAGGATGGATAGAGCAAGGAAAAATGGGTGAGATAATGCACCAAGGGAGCAATGGAATGAAAGAAGGAGAAAGGGATGCTATGCGTGTGCATGAGAATGACCGAGAAGAAAAGAGACAGAACAAGACAAGTGAAGACAGGGACCTGAAATGAAGGTTTAAAGGGATACTCCACCCCAAAATGAAAATTTTGTTATTAATCACTTACCCCCATGTCGTTCCAAACCCGTAAAAGCTATTTTGGATGAAAACCGGGAGGCTTGTGACTGTCCCATTGACTGCATAGTAAATTGCACTGTCAAGGTCCATAAAAGTATGAAAAGCATCGTCAGAATAGTCCATCTGCCATCAGTTTTATGAAGCGACGAGAATACGTCTCCTCTCTGTCTCAGCGTATCGCCATTTTGAAAAGCATCCGATGGACGCAAAGTGTGTACGTTACTCTCTGTCATCAGTAACGCATGGATACGCTGTTTCTGTTCAAATCAGTGTAAATAAACGTACAATACATATCCATGCGTTACTGATGACAGAGAATAGCGTACGCACTTTGCGTCCATCGGATGCTTTTCAAAATGGCGCTACGCTGACACAGAGAGACAGAGAGGAGACGAACTGTTGAATAAATATCGTTATTTTTATTTTCTTTGCGTACTTTGGGGTGGAGTATCCCTTTAAGGTTGTCCTTAACGTACAGATACGTGTGAGAGAGACCTGGAGGAAGCTCTTGGCAGTTCATGTCTGTTTATTTGTGTGCATGAGCGGGAGACACAGAGAAAAAGAGAAAGAGAGCGGACGTATGTGCATAGCAAAGTAGGGCTGGCAGGACGTCCCTCTATGATTCAGCCGCACCTGTCATCACCGATTAGACCTCTGTGACCACACACACACACACATACACATATAGTAATAAGCAGGTGGCAGGTTTCTCTCTGCTAGAACGGATCCATATGCCTGTGTACTATGCTGGTGTTGGCTGAGCTGCTTCTGGCCTGAGTGGAAAGTAAGTCACATGCGAGTGGACGGCCAGGTCCAAACTCACCCCGAGACACAGCTATAAATAACACAAAATGGACAGATACTCTCTCGCTCTCATACACACACACACACACACACACACGTTTGAATTTTCAGCAATTTTTGATTTACAGCAGGTGCAGTCAAAAAGACATTTCTGCATGTTTTTTTTTTGACTCCTGGTGGGAATTTAAAAGTCAGCTTTACCTTGCCTTACTGCTGTTGTTATTTAAAGGGATAGTTCACCCAAAAATGAACAATTCTGTCATCATCTACTCACCCTCCTGTCATTCCAAACCTGTTAGACGTTATTTCTTCTGCAGAACACAAAAGAATATATTTTGAAAAGTTTCAAAATGTTCTTGTTCATACAACCAATGTCAGTGGAGTCCAAAACTATTTTTGTAATTTTTGAGTGAACAACCCTTTTAAGAAAAGGTCCCAGAAACAATGTGCAACCGTTTTCACATTTGTAGGGGAAAATATTTGTTAAATGCATAACTGATGGCAGAAAGTATAATCAAATTAACTGAAACTCTTAACACTCAAGAAATTCTGCTGAAGTTTCTACCGAGTTCTGCTCTCACCAAGTCTGTGTGGGCCTGCTGGAAACCAAAATAAACACAATTACACAGCCACACTTGTTATAAGCACGATTGCCCCCTAAGATGTTAAATATGAAGTGAACATGAGATGTCTTCATATCTGTTCATCATAAAGAATACATGCACTTATTTCCCTACAGATGTTATATATGAGGCTGGGCTCTCACATGAATTTCTCTGTAGGCAAGCAAATACATTTTTCATAAAGAAGCAGCATCTCTGTCTACATCCCTTCTTCCGTTTGTCTTTTTTCTCCTCTCACTCTTATTTCTTACTTTCATCACACATGCACACACGCTAACAGCTTCTAGCGTCCACACATACGAGTTGCATGCAGCTAAATTCTATTATTTACCTTTCATGCTTTGTGTTTCCACATGTAACAGTGCAATTCTTCCACATAGTTCCTCTGACAGGCACTTGAGAATTCAGAATCGTGTGTTTTGTGGAATCTTCCCTTGCTAAAATGTGTCCGATCAGCAAACAATGAATGTGGGAAAATGCTTCTTAGCTCACTTAGCAATTCTCGACAGAGAATCTAGCAATCTCACAAAAACACTTGAGGCATTGTGTGTGTGTCATTAAGCTGAGGGACACACTCTCAGGTCACCTCGCTAGCATACTACAACACACGGCAGAAACCAGGACATCCTATCCCTCCATCCGCATGCACCTTCACTCAACATATCACACAATTACACAACCATAATTAGAGCACAAAAGAGACCTCATATTACTTAAAAGGTAATTTTCCCTTACCTTATTTTTGCGGTCTCCCTTGGCCTCCATAATAAACACGTATTAACTGTTCTAATTTACCACAAAATTAACAAGACTGACCTCAATTAGGACACTAATTGTAAGCTGAGACTATCCTGGACGGCATTTGTAATTGGTTTACGTATCCTTCTGTAAAAAATGAAGAAAACTTCTCACCCTCTTACCACATCTCATCCGAAACAGTAACACATTAGCTTAGCATTCCCACTGACTCCTAAGGCCCCAATATACTCACAGTGAAGTTCTTTTTCACTTAAGATCTTCGCTTAGGGGTAAAAAGAAGTTTGAAATACCTTTGCAGCGGTATAAGCCCACCGCCCACAAGGCTAAGCGGTGCATGTAGATGAATATGTAAATATGTGCTGCACTTTCCTCTCAATAACAAAATAAATACACAACAAAAATGACAGTGGTGTGAAAAGAGCAGAAAAAGCATCTGATTATAGCGACGTGGATACTGTTTGTTTGCACAAGCTCTGTAATTTGGCACTCGAGTCAAATAAAATCACATCACATTTATTTATATAACAATTTATACAATAGATTTCTTTAAAAAAGCAGCTTTAAAGTATCAAACATGAAAACAGTGTCAGTTTCGTGTTCAGTTAAAATTACAACTTCAATTTCTACAATAAAACAGTTTCACTTTAAAAATATGGGGGCTTTTAGAATAAAACAGACTGTTTTTACTACTGTACCTTTAAGAATGAATAGGTGCATGCACAGGCATATGCAAATTAACCTATTCAAATGAGCCAGATACCAACAACCTCATCCTTAAAAAAAAAAAAAAGAACAAAACTACTTATGGCTAATGAAAAAATGACCCAAGCTGTGCATACTATTGCATACTGAGTATTTACACCATGCTGTCATAGTCATAGTGACCTACAGAGCCAGTTGCATCACTGCAATGCCATTTACAAATACTGTCCCGTGGCCTCATGGGAGAGTCGGTGGAAGTATTAGGTCATCTGGGTACTTTTTGCCTTTTTTAGGCTAGTATATTGAATATAGAAGGTCAGTACATTGAATATGGTTAGGTAAAAGATTTATGTGTTTGTTTTACCACTCGATGACCAGTGTAAATTCTGGTTATGAAGCAAAACCTGTTGAGAACCATGAACCTACACAGTCAATCAAATAGTTTTTATCACAAAAGAGCAAGGGGTAATATGGTTTCCCCTGAACGAGTGACCAAACAGTTTCTGTTCCCATTGATTTCCATTGTATGGTCAAAAAATTCAATGAAAGTCAATGGGAACTGAAATTGTTTGGTTACTAACATTCTTCAAAATATCTTCTATTGTGTTTCACAGAAAAAAGTAAGTCATACATGTTTGAAACAACATGAGGGTGAGTAAAAAATGACAAACTGTAGATTTTTGAATGGACTATCAATTTAACACATTACTTTCCATAACGAGTAAATATGTAATGCAATGAAAAATACTTTTGAGTAATGTTATTGATAAACCAATACTGATTGATTATAACTGGCCAACTGACATCAGTCATAGATGATGTCCCTGAATAAACATACTTTTTCCAGTAATAGCTCAGTTGGGCAGGTGTTCAAATGTGTGTGTTTATGTGTTTATGTGAAATGTAAAATGTGTTTATGGAGCGGCACATGGAAAAGGGTGAGGCTGCAGGGTAGAGCCACAGCAAATAAGAAGCCTGGTCAAAGGGCTTTGAAGTTGAACTACAAAGCACCAGGAGATTCCCATGGGCTCTGCGTATATGTATGTGTGTTTCATTAGAGTCTTGGCTTCTGTCTCTTGGGAGAGGGGCAAGTTCAAATACACAGTTAATGAGTGAAGCAGCCATCAGTAGCATCCTAATCCATCAGAGAAGCACTATACTCACACAAACACCCAAATACACACACACTTCCTCCAGGGGCCCAACCCAACAAAATGATGCAACTGAAAGCTCATTGCCTGCACTCCAAAGGTTGTTCATCACTCGTCCCCTTTGTTCTGAACACAAACATGCATTCAATCTATCATTCATACTCACAGTAAACAAACACTGGGTGAAAATGTATTGGATCACTCTCACAAAAGAATGGTCACACCAAAATCAAAAGAAAATCAAAGAAAATAAAAACTATAAAAATAAAGAATGTTAACACTTTAGTATAGGGACCGATTCTCATTGTTAACTAGTTGCTTATTAGCATGCCTATTATTAACATATTGGCTATTTATTAGTAATTATAAAGCGCACATTCTGCATGACCATATTACTAACTATTAATAAGCAGCAGATTAGGAGTTTATTGAGGCAAAAGCCATAGTTAATGATTTGTTAATGACGAGAATTGGGCCTTCAAATAAAGTTTGACCTAAACAATTAGTATAAAGTAAAATAAACTATTTTCAGGACCATTAATATTAGTTTTGTATTGTGACATTATTTTTATGACATCTTCCCCTGCTTCTCATTACCATAATGTGTTTTAATTTTTAATTCATGATTTAATTACATGCAATAATTCTAATTGTCTTATTTAATAATAGTCTTAATAATATTCGTTTAATTATGTATGTATGTATATATATATATATATATATATATATATATATATATATAAACACTGGAAGCAAAAAATGTATTTATTTCTTTTTTGGGGTCAAATGTAAATTGCACATTCTCAAATGTAAACTGGACAGTTTTCATGAGATTCACCCATTTCCTTAGTATTAATGAAAAATACAGAGTACAGCTATAAATATAAAGATATAGAGAAAGATAAAGAGTGTACGTGAGAAACAGAGCCACAAACACATCTGTTAAGAGTCTGTCAGCGCAGAGCTGAATACAGTGCAGGAATGGGACAAAGAATGGCAGGTCCTCTGCAAACCTGCTTATCAAGACACAAAGAGAGGAGCTTGTGCTATGCAGTTTTTGTATGCAGTCTGTGTATGTGTGTGTTGTGCCTAGAGGCTCATCCATTCACATTAGCGACAGGAAATGAGAGGCAGCTGAAATCACGAGCTAGATCAATGGCACACAGAGATAGACACACTCGCCCTATCTCTCTGTCTTCATTATGTCTCCCTCCATCTCTCTCTCTCTCAGCTGTCACTATGAGACATTCTGACGTATCTCAAGTCTGTCTCCAGCACTCAGGGGTCCAGCCCTCTCGCACGTCCCAGGTGAGATTATATCAGCACTTTTTCTTGATATATTTTCATACTGTTTATATTTTATACCCTCCTTTTCCCACATATCCCTTTTTTTCCTGTGAAATCAGCAAATCCTTGATGCCTGTGATTGGGATTGTTTATTTGTATGCCAGTACTGCATCAATGTCTATGAAATATTTAGCTCTGTTTTTCATATGCGTGCTTGGTCTTTCCAGTTTAAAGCGGCACACATCCTCACGTCCGGGTCACAGACTCGCCACATGTGGCATCATTGATTACAGATATCAGCAAAAGCGGCCGCCTCAAATCTCATGGGTGATTATAAACAGTTTGTGAGCCGAAATCAATCTAATACCTTCAAGAGCCTCATTCATTGCAGGGTCAACGCTGACGACCGTACCGTTCACCTTTTTAGCGGCAGCCCTTGATCTGTTGGAAGTCACCAATTAGTCAATGATAGAGGTTAGCGAAAGTTTCACTTCAGAGAAGGACCTTTGTTTGACAGGGGGGGACGAACATTAAAAGAGGGGAAGGCCAGCTGCAGATGGGCAGTACGGGTCAGCCAGAGCAGCGGTGGATGTCTGCTGACAGACCAAAGACCGCTGCTAACATTATCACTGGAGCGGGAGTTCGTGCGCATGCGATCGGCTGACCACCGTGCCAGAAATGAAACACATCAGTCAAAACCGACAAGGACATAGATGAACGGAGGAGAAGATAGGAGTTGAAAGCCGCCCTTCACACGCACTCTCTCCTCCTCTTTAGAGAGATCCAGCTCTGATGTGTGCCAGTGCAAGCTCTCTGCTCTCTCACTCCCTCCCAGCCCGGCCAGTCGGCCGTACTGAAGTGAACTTGTGTCCCTTTGCCCTTGATGTGACTTCTCTTGACCTACAACAGTCTGTTGAGAGTCACCAGCTTCCAGTCTACATCTCCTGCTGCTCCCGTACCAGGAATACACCATACACGCCATATGCTTCTCGTCCCCTATGTACCATATGTTGGTGCAGTGTCAAAGTCCAGCGTCCTCTTTCGCTCACTGTCTCTGTGTCCCTCATGACTGCTGTGAAATGACATGCCGAGGTCACCTCGGAGCCACAATGACAATGTGGAATAAAGCTGCTTGTCTAACACACTCCTGCTCGCACACACAGTGGGTCTCTTCATCTTGTTTGCAACTTCGATGAAAATCTGTCATCATTTGCTCATCCTCATGTCGTTCCAAACCTGTATGACTTTCCTTCTTCAGTGTCATCATAAAAGTGCTCTATATTTAAATGAATAGCGACTTTCCTCACACAAAACAAACATTCAAATGTTTGGGGTCAGTACTATCGCTTAATAAACAACTTGGAATTAAAATTGGTTGCATTTACTTAATAAATATCCATGATGTTATTGTGCATTATACATGAGTTTACATTATTCATAAAATAATTGTGCATCAAAATGTAATATCCTTGCCTCTGAAATGACTTTTCTGCTGATAAAAAGCAGGCAGGAAAACAATATAAACAATAACACAAAAGCTAAACAATCCCAATCCAATAAAAAATCTCGATGTATACAACAAAGTCCTGCCCTACATTATGCCCTAGTGAACATTCTGTTTCACTCCAAAGTGCATCACATTATGGAAATTAATGCCGTTTTATGTTTTCTTTAAGACCCTTAAGCTACATCAGGAAGAATGAAGTTAAATCTGCAATCGATGTCTTTTCAGTGGTAGCGGAGGGATGTTTATGGACGCTGCCTGACTCCACAGACCGCCCCAACACTGCGGCATGCGGTTAGAGTAAGCGGCTGTGATTACTCAATAACGCTCCAGACAGCGCTGTGTTATGGATGGAGGTGCACGCATCGGCTGCCGTGAAGGTCAACGGCCCAGAGTGACGATGAGCATTTGAGTCATTGGTGGGCAATGAAGGGAAGTGATGATGCTGCTAAAAATACAGAGAGAGGAGGTACAGAGAGAGCGAGAGAGAGAGTGCAAATTTGTCTTCTGTCTACTTTCATGACACTCACCACACGGCCTGTCTTCACTGATGTATGAGCCGCCTCTGTATCCGCACAACACAGAGGTGACACAGAACTCACATGCACCCCACACTACCGCCATACCCACGCATAACTTTCCCAGCTCAAGGACACTGATGTGCTCTGAAAATGCACAGTGATCTAGCAGTATGTAGCACTCTGCATGCTATTTTTTTTTAAAATAGGACATGTTACTAGAACAACATATTCTGCTGGTACTGGAACGAAATTCCTATCAAATCCTAATTACATGCAACATTCATTTTGCTTTCTTAGCACATCTAGTACATTTCACCAAAGTATTGCATGCAAATGAATGAATGAATAAAATAGTAAAAAACAAAACAAAAAAAAAAACGTAGTAATTTATGATATATTTTTCCGTAAACACATTTGTAATTTCAATTTAACAATTTATAATATAATAATTTATAATAAATGTACATTTATATTGACATTTATGAAAATTTAATAATAATTACAAATTTATTAATAATTACATTTAATTTAATAATTAAATTACATTTAATTATGTAATTACAATTACATAATTACAATAATTAAATTTAATAATGTGAGATCCTTAATAAATAACTTTGTAATAAATTATTTTGATACATTTTGCACTAAATAAATGTCATTTTAATAATTTAATTTATAAAAAAAATCAACAATTTTATATTAAAAGTTATAATTCAATAAATGTGTTAATAATGTAAATTAAAATTTTCTGATAAATGAATGAATGAATAAATACTAATAACACTGTAATAAAAATGTATGATATATTTTGCGATAAATGCATTTGTATGATAATTTAATAATTGATTATATAATAAATGTAATAATTTTATATTAAAAGTAATAATAATTTTATAATTAATTATATAATAAATTATAATAAATGTAATAACTTTATATTAAAAGTAATAATAATTTAATAATTAAATTTAACCCAAATCCAAAATATACTACTAAATAATAAATAATTAAATAACTAAAATACTAAATAATAACACAAATGATACTTTGCAATAAATAATTTTGATACATTTTGCATCAAATACTTTTCTAATTTTTATAATTGAATAATTTTATATTAATAGTTAGAACTCGAATACAAATAATACAAATAAATCAAATAAAAATCATATAAATAATTTTGTAATTTTAGTAATTTAATATTAAAAAACAAAAAACAAATCCCGCACACTATGTATGCAAAAGGTATCAAAAATATTTATTAATGACGTTTCGGTCGCATGACCTTCATCAGGAATTTTCAAACAGTAATTTAATATTATTAATTTACATTGCATACAAAAATACTACGAAATAAAATAAATAAATATACAAAGAAAGAAAGAAAGAACTTGCGCCTTATCCCGACATACCACTAAAATCACCAGGCAATGATAAAATGTTGCTCAATGTTCTTTACCCTTGACCCTCACCCTAAAATTTTACTGTTGATGGATGTTGTTCCAGGACCAACAATCCAAGAAAATGGTGTACTTGTATATCACAACCTTCTCAGCAAGTATGTGTAACTTGTCTACTGTGTGTATTTGGTGTGTTAGTGTACATAGCTCTTTTAGCTATGTCAGCATGCCATATAAGTGAGTCGTCGTCTTCCTGTTGCTGATCTGACGCGGTGTTGTTCCTCACCGGGCTCAGAGCCATCCAGACTGCAGCCTGTGGAATCAGCATGTAGCCTGATGGAGTCTAAACCTTGTTATCTCTGTTACACATTCCATCTGCCCCTGTCCGCTCTCCCTCTATCTCCTCCTTCCTTTCTTTGATCACTCTGGGCCAACGAATCAAGCAGTCTTTAGCGCAGGTGAGACCGCGAGGGAGCTGCAGAGCGTTTGTCTTCTCCACAACATATGATGACAGACCTGTTTCTCTTTTGCATCAGGACCGCTCACCTGTATCCTAGCAACCCCATCCCTGCTGTAGCAGCCTCACAACACAGTGACGAGAGTAATGTCATGAATGCATGCATCCAGTCTCTTCTCGATGCTCTCTATCTTGTTTCAACTCTTTTCTTCTCCTCTCATCCTGTCTCATCATTTCTCGTTTGGTCTTGTGTCACTTTGATGCATCTCTCCTGATTTTGTACTCACTTTCTTTCTCGTTTTAATGCTTATTTTATTCTCTCATTCTCATCTTGATGCTTCTCTTTTCCTTTGGTCCCATCTGGTCTCATTTTTTTTCGCTTAATGCTTCTCTTCTGTTCTCATTATTTTGTCTCATCTTTTTCTTTTGACCCATCTGATCTGATCTGATCTGATCTGATCTGGTCTCTTCTCTTCTCTTCTCTTCTCTTCTCTTCTCTTCTCTTCTCTTCTCTTCTCTTCTCTTCTCTTCTCTTCTCTTCTCCTCTCCTCTCCTCTCTTCTCCTCTCCTCTCCTCTCCTCTCCTCTCCTCTCCTCTCCTGTCATTTCATTTCATCTCATCTCATCTCATCTCGCCTCCTCTCCTCTTCTCATCTGTTTTTCTTGTTTGTCTCATCTTGATGTTTCCCTCACGTTTGGCCTCATCTTGAGCTACTTTGTAGATATTTTGTATTGTCTTTCCCTGGTTTTGTCTCATCATGTCTATTCTCATCTTGTCTAATTTCTACTCAATGCTCTCTTATCTTGTTTTTGACACTTTTATTCTCTCATCATGCTTTTTTGTCTCATCTCTATTTCTCGTCTTATCTCACTTTGACACATGCTTCACTGCTGATTCTCCTCTCCTCTCCTCTCCTGTCATCTCCTCTCCTCTCCTCTCATCTCCTGTCATCTCATCTCCTGTCATCTCATCTCATCTCATCTCATCTTCATCTTGTGTTATTTTGCCTAATTCCTTTCTTTAGTCTTACTGTATTTCATCAGGACTATTCTTGTCTCATCTCACCTCATATTATCAGGTCTCATTTATCAGGTTATTTCTTTTGTCTCATCTCATCTTGACACTGCTCTTTGCATCTCCTCTTCTCGTCTCATTTTTTCCTCCTTTCTTTTCCTCTCCTTATAGAGAACTGCTCTGCACACCTGTGTTTGTATGTGTGTGAGTGTGTGTGTGTGAATGTAAGCCACAGGGAGCTGAAATGTGTTAGTACGAGCATCTGTGAGTCCTCCTCTCCTGGTGCTGAATTCGGGCTTTCAGGGGCTATGGTGGCGTTCTGGGACAGTTATCCATCCCCAAAGAGAAAGAAGCAAAAAGGAGTCTTTCAGGCCTCCAGTAAAAGATGAGGAAATAAAAATAACTTCTTTCTCTCCCCTGTGCGTTCCCTCCATTCCCAGGGAGATTGGGCAGCTCTCAACGGACTAGCAGCCACGTCTGTGTTGGGGAAAATGCTGCAGTGGCACATTTATCTGTTTGTGGGGATGCACTAATATATAAACACGCACACAAATGTGAACACGTCCATAAACACACTGTCAGAGAGCTTAAGCAGGGTCAGTTTCCGGCCGTTAAGACCTCCATCCACTGAATACTGCTGACAGTACAGCTAGAATTACCTTTAGAAAAGTAAATACACATTTACTGAATGAATCCTCCCACTGGAATGAATCCTGTTCAGACCAAAATAAAAGTTCAACCTCTGCTTTCAAACAATATATGGCTGTTGTATGAGTACTATTTGATAAGTGTTTGGACACTATAAGTAATAATTAAAAATGCATACATGTCTTTGCATTACGTAACAAAACATCAGTGGCATATGTAAAAAAAAATGATGCTAGATTTATCACAGATTTTTTTCAGTACTAGCTCCACTTTCACTTTCTGGGTCATTTTTTAAATTACTTTCAATTTAATTCATCCACATTTGTAGTTCATCATATTAGTAGCATCATCACAAAACCAGAAAGATTTTTATTTTTTATTTTTTTTTTTAAATCTTTAAAATAAATAGCACTTAATTTGATATTCTGTTATGTAATGCATACACTACCACCCAAAGTTTTGGGGCCATGAAGATTATTTTATTTTATTTTATTTATGAAATGTATTTCAGCAAGGATGCATTAAACTGATCAAAAGTGACAGCAAAGATAGCAGTAAATTAGCATATTAAAATTATTTCAGAAATATCATATGACTGAAGACTGGAGTAATGTCTGCTGGAAAAAAATTGGTCCCACTTTATATTAAATGGCCTTAACTACTATGTACTTGCATTTAAATTAATCATTTGATACAATGCACTTATTGTGTACATACATTTTTTACATTGTACTTATATCTAAAAAAATCTGCAATAATTACATCTGTATTTAATTTCTGTAATTGCATTCATAATTACACTGTTGACCCATCCCTTACGCCTTAACCCACCCTTAAACCTACCCATACCACCAAACCTGTCCCTAACCTTACCCGTATCCCACTTCAATAGCAGCAAGTCTTTTGCAACACAATACGAACACACTAAGTACATTGTACTTATTTTTTGATGTAAAGTACATAGTCTTTAAGGCCACCTAATATAAAGTGGGACCATCAACTTTGCTATCACGGTAATAAATTACATTTTAAAATATAGTACAATATAGATTTAAATAATAAGAACAACAACAATAATAATTCACGATATTACTGTCTTACTGTATTTTTGTAAATCAATTAAATGCAGCAGCCTTGGTGAGCATAAGAGACTTCTTTCAAAAGCATAAAACCTTACAGACCTCAAACTTTTAAATGCCACTTTCAAGCATCACTTCAGTGTCCACACACTTTTTGAACCATTCCCAGCTTCAATAAGTAGATATCTGTGCAGTTTTATCTGGAGTGGGATAAGTGAGCTGAGTTTCAGACAGCACAAAAGACTGTGGAGCACTGAAGGACATGGGAAAGGCAGACGGGTAGTTGAATACACGTACAGCGACGCAGGCAGGAAGAACAAGGGCGTTTGTGCTGACTCCTGCACTTGCTGACTGCCCCATCTGTTGAGCGGGGTCCCCAGAGAGAAGAGGGGCAGCGCGGGTCCGTGTGACACATCTGCCCCTTGCTTGGGGCTTTTAAATAGAGACACAGAGTGGACTGAGGCATCCTACCAGAGCAAAACTCCCCAGCCCAGGTGTGCTTCTAATAGAGGCCACAAAAAGCCAACCTCTACCTCTGTGTCCGCTGTTGTCTGTCTATGTGGCTTTGTGTCTCTATCCTGGTCTCACTTTCTCTCTGATGTTCAGTGAGAGTGTACCTTTTTTCTCATTTTCTTGCGTTCTCATGCTGTTCACACCTTCAGTATTAAACTCATCCAGTGTGAAGAGCGAGGACTCATTTCTGTTCTCCACTGGGGGTCCTTTACGATGCTCTGTGAGGTGTGAGGCGAAGGCCACCGCTTCTCCATTACCCAATAACTGACGTTAGCATACACTCACAAAACACGAAACCAGAGAAGCCTCATTGAAAATAATAACACCCTCGAGCGTGTCCTTCACTGGCGCAGTGTGGGGTTAAAGACCCAAGGCAGTGCTTTGCATTTAAAGTGTCCTCCACGATCAGAGGCCCACATTGTCTTTAGATTGACATGGATATGCACAGTAAACGAGCATGTTGTAAATAGATTGAAATAATTATGTAGTTTACATGACTAGTAATCTCAAATTTTAAACTGGTCTAGTAACACAAAAATCCTGATTAAATCAATCCTCTGATTACAATTAGTACCTTCAACAGAGAGTTTCACTCATTCCACATTTATTCAATTCACTCTTAAATAAACTAGCTGTTACTTACTCCATTTTTGATTAAAGGAATAGTTCACCCAAAAATGAAAAGTCTATCATCATTCCCTCATGTCATTCCAAACCTGTATGAGTTTCTTTCTTATTTTGAACCAAAAAAAAGAAGAAGATATTTTGAAGAATTTTGAAGAACCAAACACTTGTTGGTTCCTACAGACTTCCATAATATGGAAAAAAATTCTATGGTCAGTGGGGACCATCAACTGTTTGATTGCCAGCATTCTTCAAAATATCTTGGAACGAAATGAGGCAGAGTAAATGATGACAAAATTTTCATTTTTGGGTGAACTATTTCTTTAATTAGTGAAGTCCAGCTGTCGAATTGTTGTAACACATTACAATTCTAGCATTTATGAATATCTATAATTAAATAAATAAATAAATACCCTTTGGAAAGGAACTCTGGGAAAGGTACGAAGCATCTAAGCCCATTTCAAAAGAGTAAAAAATAAATTAAAGGCTAGCTGTCACGTTTTGTGTGGTTACTGTATTATTTCAAAATTGGGACTTTATGTATGATAATGTCACTTTGGTAACACTTGAAGCCTTTATGCATAATGCATTATAAAGTTACTTACAATGTACGTTGTAATACATTATATCTTTTCATAAAAATACCTGTGTTAAAGTTAAAATGCATATTTGCAGATTCCTGCTTTTTTCTCATGTGTTTTAATTTAGAATTATTCATGAGATCATATGATGCATTATAAGGTGCATTACAAGCATAATTAATGCATTAAAAATACTTTTATAATGCATTATATACAGCATAAAGGCTTCAAGTAAAGTGTTACCTTTATTTTCCATCCCTGTGGCAGAAATGTACCTCCATAAAGTCCTTTTAAGAAATACGCAGGTTAAAGCCAGCTGGGCAGCTTAGATGCATAAAGCACATGGCGAAACGTTGCTTTTAATAATTCAGATCTTATCAATGTAACTGGTGAGTTCTAGTCACAGATCACCCGGTATGAGTTAGGTAACATTTCTACATTTCTCCTCAGGCACATTCAATAATGAGCAGCATCTGGTTAAAATATGCACACACATACAGTACACACACACATGCACACAAACTAATGATGAATAGCCTACTTAATCTCTATGTGGAATTAAATTATCTGCTTATTGCTATCACCGAATCAGTGTTTGTACAGATATAAGTGCTCATTATAATGCCTAAATGAGTCTCTCAATCGATTATAAAAAGTGATCCAAAAGAGAGACTTAACAGATGCAAGATGTACATCACAGTCAATAAAAAGCCCATTGAAAAGCTACAGACAAAAAAAGAGAGAATGAGATATTTTACCGATGAAGTAGGACAGCAGAATGGCCAGCAGGGCGGCGGCAGCGATCGCTGACAGGGCGGCACATTTCCAGCTGCAGTACTTGGACGGCTTCTTCAGCTTGAAGGCGCTTCTGGAGAAGGTATTTCTGGGTAGGAGCCGCGGTGGGGGTGAATATACTGTGCCGGACGTCAAGGGGTAACCCGGGGATGAGCTGCTAAAGAGAGGAGTGGTCCCTGAAGAGGTCTTAAACAAGAAATGCCTGCAGAAAAGAGAAAGATAAATAGCGCTTTTAGTATTTCAAAGACACACGTGGAAGGTCACATCAATCCCTGGTATCAAATCTCCTTACTGCATCCTCCCATTCTAAGCTCTAAGGTACAAATGTGTACGTGTGTGTCGCGTCGAATGTTGAGTGTCACAGGCGCTTGTTGGGGGTGAAGGACAGTGTATGCAGCGCCTCAGTGTGGAGCAGTGGACATATGGCACACAAGCACACGGCACCGCAGGCCCATCCCTGCCCACCGAGGGACACTTACACAACAAAGTCACTCAATAATTCAAAAGCCTCCACTCCTTTCAGGTACAACAAACACATACTGTACAGAGACACACTTCACTGAGACCATACGCAGTGGCTTGATTTTCTGGTGCGGGGTCATTTCCGTCGAGCTGATGAAAAGAAAAATCTAGACAGGAGGATATTGCTGTGTACTTCACAGTGAGATGAATCATTACAGCCTCATAAACGGACTCTTGGCGCAGACAAACAGGACGTGATTTGTTAATATCCAGCCTCAGCACCGAGACTACCGTGAGACAGAATGCACTCAGAGATAATCAGCGTTAAGCTTCCAAAAACATCATAAATGCAGTTCATAGACCACAGAGCCATGTAACAACAGTCTGGCAGGATTCCACAGAATGTTTTTCACTATGGTGCGCAATTTTGAAAGATCTAACAAATGCCTCACGAATCACTTTTACCCCTGACTAACTTTAAATGTGTCATTTTTGTACTAAACAGAATTGTTTCCGAAACACTCCTGCTTCCCTTGCCTCCTATTGTTTGGATGAACAGTTAGTCCTGCCATAAAACTTGATGCAAATAGAAGATCTTCCTTTCTTTCTTTCTTTATTGGTAGAAATCTATTATTTCACAAGCTCATGTCATTATGGGTGCACAGGGCTGCCACAGACTATACTGGTTGTATAATAATTGTGTAACAGTTCTTGCTTGTTGTACTTTCACATGTTGAAAAATGCTACAAATCTGACACATTTTCATTGAAAATATTTTGTAGATTAAAATGGTCATTTTAGATGTTTTGTTTTTCAATTTAATTGTACTGAAGTTTCTTTTTTTTGGCCATATCAGCTTTACAGGCTATAGATACAACATTTAATAAATACATACAATACAAAAAAATACAAACATTTAATAAAATCCATCTTAAGAGAAAAAAAAACCTTTTGTATATATAACATTAATTCTGTATATACATAACTATAAAAGAAAATTTAATTGTACTTGTGATTAAAATGTTTTTTTTCTCCCTATCTTTTAGTCTCTTGATATTAAAAGATTAATGTGGCATTAGAATAAAACTGACAACAACAAAAATCTGTGACAAAATTAACACTGAACAACACTGATGTGACAGGTAGTAGGTTAAACAATTAAATGTATTTTAAAGGGACAACCCCAAATTAAGCACCATTATGTTGTTCTGTATGTATTTTTTCTGTGAAAAATAAAAAGTAAATAAAGAGTAGACACTCTTCTTACAACGAATGCATATAGTAACCACAAAAAAGCCAAAAATCATCTAAAAGCACCAAACAGTCTGTATGACTTGTCGACTATATAGCAAGTCTACTGAAGCCATACAAAAACATTACATGAAAAAAAATTTAATAAATAAATACATACATAAATACATTAAAAAAGGGATTTTAATAAAGATATTGAATCTCCTTAAGTGAGAATGAGAGCTACATCGGAAGTCAGTTTTCTCTGCGGTGCACAGTAGGAAGAAAGTAAGTCAGACATGAGGTTGAGTAAATGATGACAGAATTAATATTTATTGATATTTAACACCGGGGAAAAAAATGACACTTTACCTTTAAGAAATGACATCACTCGGAAAGTAAGTGTCAGAGCGGTCTCTCTGGTGTCACACTGGTATTCTCCAGTCTCTCTTCTGTGCTGCTCTCATTAGCGGTGATACTCGCTAACGTAGCCTTAATGCAACAATAGATTATTGATGAAACTTGTACAATTTAGCATTGTACTTAAATAATTTAGCAGTTAATTACTGCTCTGAGCCCTATGCTGGTGTTTCCTGCCCTGCAAATGAGGACTTTCGTCTCACACAAAGCCTGGTCGCGCCAGCAGCACGAATGTAGTTTTAAAAAGAGATGTAGTGTAAAATGGATCAGCTGCGGTCACGTTGCTGTTGTGATTAGCGTGGGGTCGTGGGGTTTGTCGTGTTTTATCAGGTCCCGTTCTCTATTAAGACCAAATCGAGAGGCTGAGAGCTTTTCTGCGATCAGGTATCTGCCTGAGAGGCTTGTCTCTGGACTGGCCCCCACACCCGTCCCTCATACCTCTAACCTACGAGGGAAACGGCCACAGGCTGCTCACTCCTGTGATCTTTAATAGCCTCTTTCCACAAGATGCCTTCCAATATCTCTGGACACGTTCCAGCGGCGGATTCCATTTCCAGAGCTGATTTTTGTTCCGTCGTGCTCCAGCCCTTCCATTACCCCCATCTCTTATCGGCCTATCACCATACATCCCTCTATCATCCCACACTCACCCATGGATGGACAGACTGAACCCCTCTGGAATCTGGCCTGATGGGACTACTGGGGTCAGCTCCTAATGAACCCATCACCGAGGGATTTTTATGGTTTAACCTACAGTGCACTCTTAAATTCTGTACATATACACAAGAGAACATGACCAGATACTACTACAGCATATTGTCAGTATTACAATACATATTATACATTTTAAATTAATAAAATTTCATTTTAGAGTTTGTCAGTTTATGATTGTGGAGCAAAAACAAAGAAAACTGGCAGCATTGTATCTAAAATTTACATTAGTCACTAGTTTCATTCCTGAATGAACCAGTGTTTCAAACAAAATTGGTTGAATGAATAATTCAATTACTAACTCATAATTACAGTTACTTTTTGGTTTGTGAATAAGTGTTTTTGAATGAATCAGTTATGTAAATGACTCAAAGAGTACCTCATAATGACAACCACTTTATAAAGTCACTTGTTTCAATCCTGAATGAATCTGTTTTGAATGAGTCAGATAATTGAATGATTCAATGACTCACTCATAAAGACAGTGGCTGTTTTTGGAATTGCATACTAGCAGAATACGTTTACTATTTCAGCCATATCATTATATGACAGGAATAGCAAGAGTAATACTATAGTATCATATTCTGAATTCAATTAGTCATTTGTTTAGTTCCTGAGTGAACCAATGTTTTAATTTAAGATGAATAATTAAATGAATCACTCATAAAGACTCTTGTCACTTGTTTTGTTCCTGAATGAATCAATGTTTTTGATGGAAGTTGAGTAATGATTCAATGATTCAAAGACAGTCACTTGTTTCCTTCCTAATGAATCAGTGTTTTGAAGGAATCACTTGCATATGTAAGGTCGATGATTTCACTCATAAAGGCAGTCACATGTCACCACCTACTGGTGAAACGATTACAGTGTGTCTTAAATACACAAACACAGACAAATGGAGTTATACAAACAGTGATGTATAATACTGATAGTAGATTGCATACTACTCACAGCGAAGACACCTTTTAGTTCTCACATTTAATTTGTCCCATTAAGAAAATCTTAAGTCTGATTCCTTAAACACACACACACACACACACACACACACACACACACTTCTCCAAGGCATGACTCCATACCCACCACATCTGCCTCTCGCCACAAGCCTATATGGAAAATAAACCTCAGAAGAAATACAAAAGGAAAAGATAGAGGTCTGTCCTTCACGAAAGCCACTAAGGGTGAGATGGAGAGAGTGAGAGCAGGTTGATAAACGTAATGAATGGTAATAAATGATAATAATGCAGCAGTATAATGAATGGAGGCCACATGGAGGATTCCACACAGTGGCTTTACATAACAAAGCTGTTTTTGCCCAGCTCAGGGTGACATCTACACTGCCTTAGGCCTCACTGACTCACACACGCATGTATAACACAAACATACAGTAGTGCACAAACACATGCAGAGCTTGAATAATTGTGTGCATGAACCAGGAAGCTCGGTCAACAGCGGAAAAAAGCGGAATCTCGCATTTCTTCGTATTCACATTCGCTCTCTGTAATATTCTTTCCGCCCTCCTCGCATCCCCAATTGATGGGGTGATGCCACAGGCGGTACCTCCACCTCCAGCGCCATGCCTTTATCTGAACCCGCGTCATCTCCCTTCGCGACTTCCTGTCAGGTGCAACCGTGCACAAACTGTAAAGGGGAAGCTAGTAGGTTACAGGTAGGCAGTAATCAGGCCTGCAATGAGCAGCAGAGTGACAGGAAGGCAGCCGAAGTGCACGTCTAAAAATACAGCTTCGCTTCCTGTGGGCCGCCTCCGTGTCATTCCGCCACTGTCTGAAGTCGGAGCGACTCGCGAGGTCAAGTCAGTCACTTAAATGCCAAATCATTTTTACCCACGCAGAAGGTTGCAGCCACTAATTTGCCAGCTGACAGGGGTGACGGAGGGAAATTAATTAAGGTCATTTTGGAAGCGTGCGCGCTCGAGTTGAAGTGTAACTCATAGCTATTGGCTGAATCTCTATTGAAAGCTCATTTCATCTTGGGATGGTAAGGGGAAGCCGAATGCGGATGGAGTGGCTTAATTGTGAAATGAAATTAAAATGCTTGATTTACACGGCGTGCTTAATTGACAGTGATTTATGTCGAGCATTGTTTGGGAGGGAAGCTGGGGGAAGAGTTGAAGCCAACTGAGATGATGGGGATGTGAGAGAGAGAGAGAGAGAGCTGAGGCCAGACCAGGGGGTGGACAGGAAAGGCCAGATTGAGCCCAAAAAAAGGAGTGCTGACAGGGTGGGGTTATGCAGAGGACAGTCTGGAGACAATGGCAGTTTTGCACTTTTCAAAGTCCACAGGGACTGAGAAACCAGGGACATAATGATCTGAGGGAGGAACATGACTTATTTACTGGGAGACAGGAAGTGAGAGGAGGATAGAACAATGAGAGACGGAGAGGAAAAGAATTGACAGGAGACAAAACAAGATGAAGCCAGATGAAGAGACAAGAAATTAGACAAGAGGAGATCAAGAAAGGAGAGGAGTCAAGATGAGAAGAGGAGGTGAGATGACAAGAGGAGAAGAGCTGAGAGGAGACAGGGAATGATGGAAAATGTGGAAAGAAGACAACTTAGGAGATGACATAAGAGGAAATAAGCGAGGAAATAAGGAAATGTGAGGAGACAAGACCAAACAAAGCACTGGAATAGAAGAGATGAGATGAGGAGAAAAAAGATGAGTTGGGATGAGTTGAGATGAGACCTGATGATATGAGATGAGGACAGCAGAGGAGAGAACATGAAGACAGAAGAAGTGAGATGACAAGAGGAAAAGAGCTGGGAGGAGATGAGATGAGACAAGATGATGTGTGGCCAGAAGAGATGAGACAAAAGGAGATAAAACAAAGAAATGAGAGGAGATAGAACAAGAGAAGAGGAAATCAGATGAAGTAGAGGACATAAAATGAGACACAACGAGACAAAGAGAGACAAGGAGACCTAAGGAGACAATAGAGGACTCAAGACGAGAAGGGTCAGTGAGGTGAGGAGAGGTAAGGAAATGAGAGGAGAAAAAAATGATGAGACAAATGATGAAATGAGGTGATAGGAGAAGAGATGAGATGAGAAGAGAAGAGGAGAGAAGACAAAACCAAACAACTAGAGAAGATGAGATGAGGTAAGAAAAGCAGAGGAGAGGAGACAAAAATGAGACAAGTACAGATGAGGAGAGACAAGGAGACCAGATGAGAGATGAGATGTGGGGAGAAAGGCAGTTGAAAGAAGAGGAGATAAAATGAGGACAGAATAAGAAACTTAATAAGATGGGATGAAATGAGATAAGACAAAGAGAAAGATGATACAAGATAGAGAAGAGAAGAGAAGAGAAGAGAAGAGAAGAGAAGAGAAGAGAAGAGAAGAGAAGAGAAGAGAAGAGAAGAGAAGAGAACAGAATGAGACAAAGAAAGGAGATAAGCTCAGGTACTTTCTGTAAGTTTTCTGCAGGCGCTGATGAAGTCATTGTTGAGGTCATTGTATGTGTCGTGTGCAAGAGCTGATTAATGACCATGTCTCAGTTAGACAGGTGCATGTTCTCACTTTATATGTGTGTGTGTGTGTGTGTCATTGAGCCCTGTTAAATATGCATTGCTGAAAACGGCCCCTGCCACTCATTAGTTGTGACAGCCCCAGAAGACCCCTCATCACCAAACATGTAGTTAGTGTCAGACACCAGTGTTTATTTATTCATTTTTAACTTTCCATTTCCAGATCTATCCCTCATTTAACTGTCTGATCTCACACTCGCTGCCCACACGCCTCTGATTGACACCCTCATTATATACATCACTTTTCCACTTTAAATAACCAGCATCAGCGCCTATCAAGACAGGTAAGTGACCGCGGTCATAAAATACCTCTATGTGTATGCTGTAATAGGAGTAAAATACTTTTTTAACTGCTTTTTCTTTTTTGGAACGCCCACATACCAAAACACCCAGCATGAGAACAGACAGCTCACCGAGACAAGTTTCTCCCTGACCTGAATCACACTTTGTTCAGCTTTGTTAAACTTTGCTTCTCTCCACATTCTCCTCCTGCAACCCAGCTATGGGTGATGGGTAGTCTAAACACCAAAACAAAGGTCTCCAAAAACTTTTCTAATTATGTTTGCTGGGATTGCTGCACCATATCCAGAATTTGATCTGCGTGCGGCACGAGCAGAGAGAGGGCCCATAAATCTTCAGCGAGCTGCGGGCACCTGTATTCTGATTGGCTCCCGTTAGGATAACAAATTGGCCTCGGAGCGCAGCTGAGAATTTAAATCTGCCCCACACAGATACCTTGGCAACCACTGATGAAGTCTGAGAGAGAAAGAGAAAGAGGGAGGGGGAAGAATAGAGGGAAAGAAAGAAAAGAGGCAAAGAGAAGCAGAGTTTTGCACTGTTCACTTCTCAGCCTGAGCTCGGGAATTCAAACAATTTTCTTTTAGGACAATTTTCCTGCTTTTATTGTCCCTTAAAAGATGCATTTATAACCAAAAATTGCACAACAATTCTCCTTGCCTCTTTTTCTGAGGGGAAAAAAAAAAGTAAACTATGCAAACTGCATTTTCATGAAGGACAAAAGTAGAACTTGCCACAAAATGTACAATAAAGGCCAATCATAATTCAGTATGCAAATAACACAGGGGCATCATTAAGGTGCTGTCAAATTTACTGTTGTTCAGCATTTTTGCAGTTGAAATCCAGTGATTTCAATAGGAATCCATGCAAAGGCAAAAAATCCCCGATGCAGATTTCCCCTAGACTGCCTGTGTTGACCAACAAAAAACTGCATTGTTTGAAAGTTTGAAGGATTTGGTTTCATACCTCTTGTCTAGCTTTGCTGTTATAACGTGCTTTCAGTGGACTTACAGAACTTTTTCTGCCTGTGAATTTCGGCAATAAGACGACACATTTATTGTCAGTAAGATTTGGAATTAAACAAGTTTACAAATACTTAGTTTTCCACAAAAAATGACTCTTTAAATGCACCTAATGTGTTACTGCTAGCTTTAGCACATTTAGTCCCTTTCCTTAGCAGTCAGAAGTATGTGAAATGGGACTAGTTTTCAGTCAGCGTCAGATTTTCATGCTAAACTTTTTTCATAAACTCGTGTGAGTTTACACAGTAAACACATCTACCACAATGTCTTAACCAGGCTCGTTTGTATCACTGCATCTAGTCAAGTTATCTGAAATGCTACAAATATATGAGTAGAGACTGTACATGAAGTGGTTGTGCTGAAAAGTGTGAGGGAATAAAAAAATGAAAAAAGACTGCAAGCGCTATAATTAAACATTCACAAAAATCATCTTCTGAGGTCAAAAACTACATTGCCCATAACTGATGGAGGTGAAATGATGCAGAATGGATGCTGCGACATAACCGCAGAGGCATCTGGTTCAAGGAGTTCACGGACCTGTGAATGTGTGCACAGCATATCGCACAAGTCAAATTGAATCTCTGATATCTGCACAAACAGACAAATCAAATTCTCTCGTATAACACGGACCCAAACTGCACTTTAAGAAGTTGACATAGGACCCTGCTGCAAACACACACAAAAGCAAATACCAGCCTGGCCGCAACCACAACACACACCTCCAAAAACATCTCCCCACGCCGTGCATGTGAAAGCGCTCCTCTTCTTTGGCTCAATTGTGATATTGCGACCTGCTTGGGAATCTAATTTGAGTGTGCACGAGTCTGTATGGAAGGAGAAGAGAGCAGCTCGCGGCATCCTGAGATGAGAACAGAATTGAAGCAGGCATCAGCTGGTGAAGAGGCCTCACTCCATGATTGGAAATAAGCCTTCACAGGACCGGGCCATCTTCAGTCATTTATGCTGCCGAAAACTGATTCCACCCTCCTCCTCGTTTTCCGTTCTCTCCCTCTCACTCCTTCCCAGCCGAAGCAATCTCTCGGATCCTCCCCCTTTCCCCCCAGCTTGTCTCTCTCCTCTCCCTCTACCTGTCTGACAACTGCATACTTTGGCAATCAATCTTGCGGTACTGGCAGCTGTGCAGGCACCTCTCAGAGAAAGGTTTGCTTTTCTACTTTAGCAGGAAAGGCCTGACCTATAAAATAACAGAATTTACATAGAGGACACACACACACACACACACGCACACACACACACACACACATGCACACACACACACACACACACACACACACAGAGCTGTGTGTTCCCGTCTAAATGGCTCAGGGTGTTAATCTGTAGGTGGAATATTCAGGGTAATCAATCTAAACCCCTTTAAAAGTCATCCACCTAAAGAGAAACAGCCATGACCTCCAATTCCAAGAAGAAAGAAAAATATTCTTTGCTTTTAAATGTCATGCTACTCACTCTTTCTCAGTCACAAGACCAACCGGAAGGCCACACATAGAGATTATATTCCCATATGTCTCTATTTGTGTCTAACCTTCCATATCAGGGGTCATTTTAGACAAAAAGTTATAATCACTGATGTGAAAGATGAATGTTAAATTTAGCTGTTCATTTTTTGAAATATACAGTATACGTGTCGTACTTTTGCATGCTGATGGGGAAACAAACAACAACTGTTGCACATGTAAACTTATCTCTTCGATTTTTTTTACCACTACACGGGTCAAATAGACTACAAACACAATTTACACACTTTATATTAAAGCCTACTAGGTTTGAAGTAAAAACAGGATGGATTCAGAGTTAGACGTGGAGCAATGCAAAAAAGAAAAAAAAAGAAAAACACTAAATGTATGAAAATAGTATGTTTAATATATATATATATATATATATATATATATATATAAACTGTTTAAAAAAATGTATGCTTAATATATTATAAAGTTACAAATAAATAATAATTTAAATATATTTAAAGTACTAAAGTAACTATATATAAAACAAACTGCACAGACTATCTGCATTTATTTAAATGAAAATGCCCTTTGAAAATAACCAGTAATCAATTTAGAAAAAGTCAATGCCAAGTCAGTAAAAAAAAAAAAAAAAAAGATGAAAAGAAAACATGCAGTGAAGGGAAAATGAACTGTTCGTCCTAGTTCTCAACTGACTATGCACTGCACAGAGCACCACTCACAAATTAACTTATTTGTCCACGAAAAAGTAACTAGAAAAGACCAAAAGCTTCCCTTGAAACTCTCAGGAGCATGGCATCACAGGAAGCTGATGTTGCATCACAAGGCTGGAGATTTTCCTCCAAACTTTCTCTCTTTAGTTTATAAAAGTGCAGAGGTGGATTTGGTCGGTGTTTTTCTCCTGTAGAGGGAGAGGCAGGCAGTGTGTGAAAATGCTCTCTCTGTTGCTGTTGATACAAGAATAAAAATAGGCCTATTAACTTTAGTGTGTCGGCTTAGTGCTGTGTGACCCAGAGGCGAGAGGAGATGAGCCTCTGCAGACACAGACTCCTCGAGCCTCCATCTCTCCACACTGAGGAACTGAGCGCCTGTCTGTCCATGTGACATTCTGTGCTATTTACACAGCTGAACACATCTCTGATCTATTCAGCTACTTAATGTGCTGGATCCCATTTTAAGCATAATATGGCAACTATTTTTTTTATTACATATTTGATTTCATTTCAAATTGCCTTTTATATTTTTACAGGGATCATTATTTTCCCCCCTAAAGTCAACTTATAACAATTGTCAAGGTTTCGTGCACCAAACACTTACTTTAATTTAGCTTCACATGTTCATTTTCTACCCATCAAGGGGTGTTTATCCTGACAGCAGTTTGCAAAAAAAACAAGTGACTGGAAGTCATTTATTTTCAGTGAATGTAACTGAAATTTATCCTGCAATTTTGGGCAAAACTGGACCACAAACCTCCAGAGATAAAATTAAGGTAATAAACTGTATAAATGGGGCATCAGAATTAAACAGACTGTTTTTGGTACTGCATCTACTGTACCTCAAAATTAAACTGAGAGTTTTATGCATTATTATTTTACAGAAGAGGGGCCAAGTAAAAATAATAATAATTAAAAAAAACACTCTGAGGACAACAGCATAACACGACACTAATATAATTTGTAATATCAAAACACAAATTTAAACTCAAAACTGAATTTTAATCTAGTAATACAAGATGTTAATTTCAAAGATTAATGTTTATTCTAGGAATATGATGACATTAACTTCAATATTTTATTTGACATTATTTCTTGAGTTTATTCTCAAGGCAAAACGCCTTGAGGGGAAAAAACTATTCTCAAAATATAGCTTATTTAAATAAATATATATTTTCTCTTTCCCTTTTCCTGGGTGCTAATCCACTTCCAGAGTATTTTAAAGGGATAGTTCACAAAAATTCAAATTTTTCTATTATTTAAACATTCAAATCATGTCACTCCAATGCCCATATCCTGTTTTTTTTTTTTTTAACAACATGAAGGTGGGTAAATACTGACAGTGTTTTTATTTTGAGGTGAACTTTTTCTTTATCACATAATCAAACGACATATGTAAAAGAGCCTGTGGATCACTGTCTCTGAGGCTAACACTTGTGACCATAGTGAAGTGAACAGGCACTTGCAGGATTCCACTGAGAAGGCCCACAAACCCGCTTGTTGCCCAGGAATGGTGTGTGTGATTCTGGTCAATGCCAGCACAGATCCTGGGTGGTCTGCTGGTGGTCCAATCCGTACTCGCGAGTTCTCTATATCATGCATGCTCGCCACACTTGAGAGCCTCCGCAAATGCGATGAGTAATGCAGTTAATGAATGTGAATATATTGGAAATGAGTTTGTGAATTACACATGCGTGCGCGTTTGTGTGACAGGTGGCCCATCTGCATTGACAGAACCCCAATTAAATAGCTGCAGTGAGAGGGGCGGGGCCTGCTAGCAGGGGAACGGGGAGAGGGGCCAGAGTTTGGGCCGGCTTCCTGGCTTGGTGAGGTTTGGATTGTTGTGGGGAGTGTGGTTCTGTCTCAGCAGATGGCAGGCTTAGTGCTGCTGGGTAGTCCTGATGGCTTCAGTACAGGAGCCCATTCTAACACACCTGAGCATCCACAACTCGAGGCCGAACGTCGGGCCTTCATTTTAGGGAGCAAATGAGAAAGGATTGTGTGACAATTATCTAGTGCCAGTTAGCTGTCTAAATACTACCCAGCCATAAAGCCGATAGATATTACACACATTGGCAACTTCCGGTGATTTATGACAACAGCGCAGAGAACCGAAGGATGGAATGCAATGCTGGAACCCACTGGAGTTTCCCGACGAGAATAGTTTAAGAAATATCATCATTTGTCACCTGTCAGGGTTAGTGCTGCTTAACATAGCAAAGGTTTACAACAATAGGCTTTCTGGAGAGATATTATAAACAACTTCATTTATGGATTCATTTATTAATGTATTTACATTTAGAGTACTTTTAAATAGTAATATGAAGAGTTTATTTGCAAAAACAGATAACTATGTCGCAAAATTACAGTAAAACAGAAATATTATGAAATATTATTACAATTTAAGATAACAGTTTTCTATTGGAATGTATTTTAAAATGTAGTTTATTCTTGTGATGACAAAGCAGAATTTTCAGCATCATTTCTCCAGTCTTCAGTGTCACATAACCCTTCAGAAATCATTCTAATATGCTGAAATGAGCATAAGAGATTTTCTTTAACATCCAAAAAAGGTTAGTGTGTGTGTGTGTGTGTGTGTGTGTGTGTGTGTGTGTGTGTGTGTGTGTGTGCGAATGTGTAAATAATGAAAAATGCTTCGAGGTGTAGCGTTAATTCAAATTAAAATCCAGTGAAATGTGAGAATGACTGATTAAATATGGCACAAATTGTATTTATTAGCATATGATCATAAACTATTTGAAATAATGAAGGTTAATAAATCTTAATTCTAAACATTCTAAACCATTTTTAATGGCAAGATCAGGAACAAAACATAACGCAACATCTTCTGCTCTGATATTGCATTCTATTGTACATTGTAGCTGTTTATCATTTTCCCACTGGAAACTCTTTGCTCACAGGGTTTTCAACCTTTGGGGGGTCCTGAGGGCATTCCAGGGGGTCCATGCAGAAAATAAATAAAACATAAAGAGCTGAAATTTGGATGGCATTTCTATTAGCCAATTTCTAAATAAAGATCTATTTGCATTTTATAATAAGTTTAATGTCCTTAATGAACATTATTATAAAGTGGCACAGAGAAAATTTGAATTTTAATACTGGGAGTCCCTATTTTGGCTGAGAGTCTGGCTGGGGGGGAGGCCACTGGATCTGTAAAGATTGAAAAGCTCCGATGCAGACCACACAAAACATCATCTGGGTAAATTCTGATGAGGAAGGTGCCAATGGGTGTGTCCACATAATCAGCAGCACAAAGAAGCCAATCAAACACAGCAGACAATTAACGCCGGAGGTCACAGGCATATTGTCAGTGTATATGTGTGCATCACAGTGTGACCCTGAACTGAACAAAACCTTGTCACTCTCCAATCCTGTACACAGCAGTCCCAAAGCATTCATGTCTGAGTGTTAGACAGCCCATGCTGACATACAGGACAGCCTATCAGCCCTGCTTTAATTACAGCCAGTCAGGAACCTGCACTTCCAACAGGCCTGAGACCTGTCCTGGTGAATTAAACATGCAGCCCGGCCTCATGAATAGTGTATGCGGGTATGCTGCTTCTCTGATCTGGGAACAGAGGAGGTGACCCTCTGCTCAGCAGGAGAAACATACAGAGAAAGAAAGAGAGAGAGAGAGAGAGTGTGAACGAGAAAACTGAGGCACAGGGGTGAGTGAATGTGTACGCATGAGAGACAGAGCATTTGTATTTGAGGGAACTATGAATGCTAATACTCTAAAAGCTGTGCATGCATAATACAGTGTGCATGTGTGATCTGTAAACACACACTACTGTATGTTTGTTTCACAATTTATTGAGCATGAAAGTCACATACCATAGTAATACATATTTTGTAAGCACAGAAATAGGTCAAAATAACGACCCTAATATACACTACCATTCAAAAGTTCAAGAAAAGAACTCAGCAAAGACACATTTATGAATACTAAATACATTTATAATGTTTCAATGTCCAAAAAAGCACAACTATTTTCTACATTTATAATGAAAAGAAATGCTTCTTGAGTAGCAAATCAGCATATTAGAATGATTTCTGAAGGATTATGTGACACTGAAGGGCTGAAGTAATGGCTGCTGAAAATTCAGCTTTGCATCACAGGAGAAAATAATTTTTTTCAAAAGCAGCTTTGGAGAACGTACATAAGAGGCTTCACTCATTCATTCATTCATTCAAAAACAAATATATATATATATATATATATATATATTATACACTGTAATACTATAATTACAGAATTGTTGTAATTGTCTATAATTACAGAAATAAATGCAGAACTAGGCATTGTTTTTTATTTACTTCTGCAATTTTAAAATATTACAGAATTAAATGCAGAAACAGGCAAAAGTTTTCAAATGACTAGACCTGTCAAAATACCTAAATTGCTTCCACCCAACTAATAACACTCCTAGAATTCTAATAAAAACAACTCTTTGGATTGAGACACAATTTCTGTCACATTGCACTCAATAATCTTGCTCCCTGGGGGGCACAAAGAGATTGTTTTGTCAGAATTAGGATATAACCTGTGAGAAATGTGTCTCTAACCACTATGTTTTTCACTGTGTGACAGTGAAGTCTCCTGAATGCAAAACTGTTATTTATTTCCATTTATAGGACAGTTAGATTCAGTTCTCCATACTGAATGGAAACAGTGTTTCAGGAGTGCTGAGACAAAATAATATACGAAAAACACTTATTTTGTCTAATATTACTCTTATTGTGTCTAAAATGTAAGTTACTCATTGTTAATTTCTTAATTATACATGGCTGCGCTTCCCAAAAGCATCGTTAGCCAATTGTGGTTGCAAGTTGTTACATTCTGTTGGTAATGACTGAACTTGCAACCATAGCTGCTTTTGGGAAATGCACCCCAGATGTGTTGTGTAAAAAAAGTGGTCACTGACCTGGTCTCCAACGGGACGCTGCTGTTGAGCACCCAGCTGTCCTGCAGCTGCACTGACTCGGGTGTGGTGGGCCCTTCTCCCGGGGCGGACGGAGGGGCATGGATGGGGTTGCGCCGGCCGCTCAGTGTGTTGCGGTTGAGGGAATTGGCAGAGGACTGGTGGTGCGACAGCGTCTGGTGGTTGTGCGGTGGAGGGATGGGTGGCCGCAGGGTGGACTGGCTGTGATGGTTTGGAGCTCCTGGGGAAAAATGATTGAAAAACCCTTTTATCAGGCTGTCAATCAATTATCAATTGGCAATGTCAAAAAGCGTGTTAAGCGATGCAGGAAATGCGAACGGAATAACGGCACTGTGAGGGTGAAGTGCAATCAGAATAAACATCAAATCAGGGACGAAAGGACGCTTTCGGTGATGACAGCCTGCCAAAGCTGTTTGTGTTGTTATTCTTTCTTTCCGAATTCACATGCAGACGTTTCGAGGCGGCAGGAAGCCCCTAAAACACTCAACCACCCAGCTTGTTAAGACGCTTGTCAGACAGGAAACTCCTGTCTTCTCTTTTTAAGCTGCGCCGGCGTTGCTGGATGCTGTGTTTTCGTACCTCATGAAGCAGCATTAATTGACGTTGTTTGGCTCAGTGTAATCCTTAATGCAGCTTGAATTCAGCGTATGAATCTGCAGGAAGCACCGGCTCTGTTTGACTCTTTTACCGTGAAGCACTTTGTACATGGGCACGACTGCGGTGCGAGGCTCTTCACTTCAGAGCTGCTTTGTATGAGGTAACCTGTGGTGCTCGGGAAACGTCTGGCATGTAATTTTAAAGCAAAAAGAAAACAAATCTCTCTATCATGTTACATTTATTACTCTTGTCTATCAGAGGAAAACTGAAAGAGAGAGCGGGGAGGAGGCTAGACAAGAAGCATCAAACATGCTCCTAATAATGTTTTCCCATGAAACACAGAGTAATGCAATAAAGATGAACCTCCCAATCCAAGTTTTCTTCCCACCAGCACTCAAAACCATTTCCATTTTCTCAGCCTGCCCATCTCATGCTTGCTGATCCATGACAGTTGCCTGAGAGCGAGCTCCACGGCCTGATCCCCTGTCTATTGCTGTCAGGAATCTGATCAGTACGAGCAGATGGGCTAAAGGAATACATGAATCAGGCCTACAAAGAGACTCACATGCTTACTACACTGAAAAAACTGGGTTTCTTAGTGTTTTCGTCTTGTTTTCCAGTATAAATATCTAATTATCTAATTATCCAAATATCTATTCTGAAATGAAGATACACCCCAAAATGAAAATTCTGTCAACAGGTACTCTCCCTCAACCCTTTCTGAAAAATGTGTGAAAATTAAGTGAGTTTTTACAAGAATAAATGTGTGTCAATGGGGTAAGAAAAATCTTATTATTATTTATTATTATCTATATTATTTTTTGACTATGTTAGCAGCTACTTTTTCTTGTTTAAGCATAAAATTTATTTATTTTTTTAGAAAACAAGATTTAAGATTTAACGACAAGGTTAATGTCAAAATATTGATTAAAAAACTTTGCAAAAAAATGCAAAGTACCATGGTACTTACTATGTATACCACAGTACTCCTAAAGAAAAAAAAAGGTTAGGGTTTAAAAAAATGGTAGCACTATGGTAAACTTTTTTTATGGTCTCATTTAGCAAATTGCTAAAAGTTAGCTTAAATAAAAAAAAAAAAAAATTAAATAGATAAATAAATAAAATACATACATACATACATACATACATACATACACACATACATACATACATACATACATTTTCCAGGCCCTGGGTTCAATTTAAAATAAAATACATAATAAACTTCTCACTCTCAAATCTAAATAGACTGCCCTTTGGCTATGCAATGAGATTAATTTCTTTCTTTGTACTCAGAAAATAAGATTTGTAGCAAGCTTCTATTCATCAGCGATGTAACCAAAGACTTTTGTGTTTTCTGTCTGCTTGGCCCCTGTTTAGCAAGTGTTTGCTCTGCAAGACGCTAAATCTGCGACAGTAAAAAGTCTCTTGCGCTCTCTCTCCTCTTATCCTCATTTTCTTTTTAAACACAAGACCGTGCATGTGCCAAGGACTACGAGAGAAGGATGTGTATGTGCGGGGGATTAAATTCATGAACGAAGTGTATTGACAAACAGAATGTCAAGAGTTTGTTCTTACAAACTAAATCCAACCAAAGGAGAACAGACCAAGTGTGTGTGTATGTGTGTAAGTAGAGTGGATCAGTGCTGGCCTGGTCATGTAATCTGCTGTTTCTCGCTGTATTACAATGGCAACAGTGCTGGATCAAACATGGAATAAGTGTAAAGCCGTTCCCTGAGTGCTGAGAATTGAGAGAGATCCTGGCGCTCAGGCACAGTGGGGTGGGTGATGGGGTCTGACCCCCTGTCTAAAGATCATTGAGGACTGATCTGAGCTCAGTGGTCCCATGGCTTTATCTAGGAGTGACACGCTCTGATGACCCAGACTCTGATCTGTGATCAGTGAGTGTTGAGTGATAAAATATACTGTGAAAAATCTCTCGTAATGACACAAGGGTGAATAAATGAGGACAGAATTGTTTATTTTTGGGTGAACTATCCTTTTAAATAACCTCTAGGCAAGGATAAAATAATAGGTAAGGGAAAATATTGAGACATGAGATACAAATTCTATGAATTATGTAACAATAATAATACATCTTCAGATGAACTGAAATAATAAGAAAGTATTTATCACATACAGCTAAAGAAATATATAAAAGCACATTTACACACACAGAGAGAGAGAGAGAGAGAGAGAGAGAGAGAGAGAGAGAGTAAATAAATAAATAAATAAATAATCATGCTTTGGTAGACAATCAACCTTTTTATTTCATAAATATGACAGCATCTCAGAATTTTGACTTTTTTATCAAAGAATTATGTTTTTTTTAATGTCTTAATTATGATTTATGAAAGCCTTTTTTTCTTGAGGGCTTTCATAGGGAAACATGATAAACATGATTAGATAGATAGATAGATAGATAGATAGATAGATAGATAGATAGATAGATAGATAGATAGATTCAGCAACAAGTATCATACATACTTTTAGAACTGAACAAATTTACTTCATAATTAATATAAAAGTAACATTAGCTGCCACATAGAACAGTTACTCGGACATGAAAACTATGGAAATTTGCACTTTCTAGATTCAGGGGGTGACACAATTTACCCCCTGACACATCTTACCCCACTCTCTTCGACATTCTGTTTCTTCCAACAGTTTGCAGAATATAACTATAAAAGTGATTCTGCAGTGCTAAGGTGAAGTAAAGTTTAGTTCCTCTCTCTCATTAGCTCTATAGGTGTGCTGGAAATAGGTCTGGACATTGTTAACTTCTGTTTAAGGGTACTTTTGTTTGTAACACTATGTATGGCTGTCTGGGGCCACAAGATGAATGCCTCTTCTCTTCTAGAGGCATGATCCCTGTGGCTGGAGTAAAAGTGCTCGTCAGCATGCTGCTATAACAGTGAATCTGGGAGACGTGGCCTAATTTTGGGCCCAGGTGCAGGGTGAGAGAGGGCAGTGTACAGATGTTCAATATGGAGGGAGGGGGGTGACATCTTAACCCCAGAGAGACATTTAGCATCTGCCAATACACACTCATACACCCTCCTGAGGATGTGTACACAAACCTGCGGTCACACACACATAAATATACATGCACAGAAACATTTAAGGACAGCAAAATACTTAAAACTCAGAATGCCTGTTGGAAGTTTGGGGAGTAACTAGCTAAACTAAACAAATAGCTCAGGTGCTGTTCAGCAATAGCTTCCCTGTGAGCTCCCTTTCATATCATAAACAAACACATACACTGTCATTCAAAAGTTTAAGGCTGGTAAAATTATTTATTGTTTTTGAAAGGAATATCTTATGCCAATACTGCATTTATTTGATCAAAAATACACTACAAACAGTAATTACTGTATGTCAAATATTATTACAAGGACTGTCTACTTTTTAAATATATTTCAATGTAGTTTATTCCTGAATTTTCAGCATCATTACTCCAGTCTTCCTTCAGAAAACATTCTAAGATGCTGATATGCTCTCAATAAACATTTCTTATTATTATCATCAATGTTGAGAAGAGTTGTGCTATTTAATATTCTTGTGGGAACTGTGATGTGCTTTTCAGGTTTCTTTGATGAATAAGTCTGAAGTCTGAAGGACAGCATTTATTTGAATCTTTTATAACATTAAATATGTCTCTACTGTCACTTCTGATTTTCACTGTCACAATTTAATGCACCTTTACTGAGTAAAGGTATTCATTTCTTTATATCACAAATATTCATTTAATTAATTTCTTTATATCTGATATATATCTTACTGATCCCAAACTTTTGAAAAGTATTGTATACAATACAGCTTTTCACTGTCTTACCCAGCATCTCTAAGGAGAATTAAAGTGAATGTTATGACAGGTAAGATGATTACACTTACTCTGTCAACACAGATAAATGGTGGTCAATTTATTGAGTTTGCTCTATTGCTTGTTTACTGTGACAAAACATTAAAAAACACAGCACTACTGAGCAAGATAAATTACGGTTCAAACTACTCGCAGCTGTCGAGAGGATATTTTTATGAATCAGAGATAAGATATCATGCACAAGCCCAATAGAGCTCCTACTTGTGTGTGTGTGTTTTAATATTCAAGTTTAAATAACAGCATCTATTTCACTGATTTTTTACAAATGCCTTTGTGCTTTTACCTGCACAACTGGCTTAAAAAAGAGAAAAATTTGTTTGCCCAAAACTGGAGAAAACAAGAAATGCAAAAGTCACTTGTGGTCGAGGCGAAACACTGTAGGCTCCCCTGTCAGCCCTTCCTAGACTGATGAAAATGTTGTTTTCATATTCATGAAGAAGCATTCTTCATTCGTAAACCTCTGCACGCATCATCAACTTTTATCCCGCGTCAACTATGAAATGGCTGTGTCGAGGCTCTGTGTGTGAGGGTAAAAATTCACACCCGCAGCGCACCGTAATCGCTGTCCTTTTCACTCTCGATGTCTCCTTTACTCTAGGACACTGACAGAGTTATACTTATTTTAAGAATGACTAATTGAAGGTTTACTTTAGAGGTAAATCGAGGTTCTTTGTCCATGAATGTTTTATGAAACTAACTGATGCCTATTATAAACAGACTGACTGATGCACATGAATTATTCTGGAATCTGTATTAAAAATGAGACGATACATTTGCTCAGATGTTTAACGATACAACTGAAACGTCTGCACAAACTATCAGACAGTCATGCAACCAAGGACACATTCAAGGATAAAGCTACAATCCAATTTCTCTGTTTGGCTACAGTTAAACCAACAACAGCACATAGACACCAACACAAATTGAAATAAACCGCTTCAGGTAAGCAGCGGAAACCATAGGAGTGAGAACATAAACGTTAATTTGGGATGATAAAGGAGATCGGAGAGAGGCCCTGGACCACAGGAGGTAAAAGAGAGTGTGATTTTAGTGGAAAACGCTTGTGAATAAATAAAAGAGTGTAATTAGGAAACAGCCACTGAGACCTCCTACTCTTATACCCTTATACAACCACCCTCTCCCACCTTTTTCACTGATAGCATGGTGGTTTTGTTTCGCCACTGAGAGTGCCAAGATTCAGTTCTCGGCAGATTGCAACGAGGCTAGGTGGCGCAATATACAGCACATCCCAGCACAGGGCCGGTCGAGGAGATGCCTGTTCATGTATGCTGTAAACGACAGCAATAAAACGGAAGATGAAGGTCATTTCTGCACATTATCACCTAGAAATAGGATACATTTTACAATCAAAACATCAAGGTTTTGGCATGGTCCAATTAGCACCTGCTGGTAGATACCAGAACTACATCATCTGGCTACAAAAAGCATCTTTCTCCATTCTCTAAAGTAGCTGTTGATTGTAAAGAATCTATCATTATGCCATTTTCCTGTGGAACAATTAGTCACATGGCATTTATGGCTCAGATGATTGGCTCAAAACTTCCTGGCAGTAGAACTGAAGGCCTATTAGCAAAGATCAAATGACATAATTCTCATATCCTAAACCAGCTGAACAACTGTCACCGAAATAAACAGGACTGCTAATGGATAGCTTTCCCCAGGTATTCCAGACCTCTCTGTTTACAAACACTGCCATATGAATATTGTTGTTTTGAACGCTTCAACCGCATTAATTTGCAACTAAAGTGTGTTATTGTGCACTCAACATTCCATCAAAAATCTGATATGACAACATCATTAATAGCAACTCCTAGAAAATAGAATAATAAAACTTTCCAGCACGGAGAAGCCAATCAATAGATACATAATTTATAAAGGAAGACAGCTAGTAGACATTTTGCTTCCAAATGCACAAAACACACATTCAACTTTTACTCACACACAGTAATGTGATCTGACAGTACTCACCGGTTGCGTGCCAACATACTCACATTTGCTCGGGCTAAGAGAGCTACACATTAGTTCACTACTACACGCACACTGGAAACATGTACACCCCCTACAACTTAAGTACCAAAGCACTGAGGACTATGTGTGTGTGTCTGAAAACACTGAAAGCATAGTGGAGTTTTGTGCCAGTCTCAATAGCGCAGCGTGGAGGTCATCTAGCTTGACACAGATCCAAACCTACATGGTTCAGCTCGCTCTTACTAAAAGCAGATCCCCACACACAGTCCGGCGTGCCTGAGGTTAGCACTTAAACCCACCCCCTGCTCTTTCTGGGACCGTGCCTGTGCCGGGCAGAGCAGAGCGGAGAGGAGCGGAGGCGCTGAGCAGGATGGAATTGGCTTTCAGTACACTGCATTAGTTTCACAGTAGAGCTCCGGAGGCCCACTGGCAGCGGGAACAGAAAGCCACCATGTTTGTTTTCCAGGCCCAGCCTCAGTAAAAATGTTTATTGATATTTTCTGTGGTTCAACGCAAGTGTTGGATGCTGAGGAAGGATGCCCTCACAGCAGCCGCAGCCAAGGGGAGAAGTAGGCGTCAGGACTTCTGCTTTCTTTCAGAGACTCTCACAAGAGCAGCCACTGGCCTAAAAAAATCTAATTCAAATGGCTCTGTAAAGTCTGTGTCTTGCCATCTTTAGCAGTCCCATATGTGAATTAACCATTTCTTTGAACTGGCTCAAAATGGCTTGCAAAGCATTTGTTAATCACTTGATCATAAGGAATGAAACATATTGGAACCATAATTTGATACAATCTTTGTAACCTAATAAAAAACAGTTTTTATTTTACTATAAAATGAACCCTCAACTTTTTATTTTTGCCTGATAAAGATCTAGCGGTTTTGCAGATTTTTAATAAAGATCTTTGAGCGTTATTCTCTTTTCCCTACTGTAGGTTCTTCATCTGAACACAAACATGCTAATATAAAAACAATAATTATAAAAAGCAATTATGCAACAGTACACCCTTAATTACCACTGCAAAACAGAATAAAATTAGCTTTTAAATGTGGGTGTCAAGTCTAAACTAAATAGCTTCCACAGTTTCCTCAAAAAGATCACTCAAAGTAACTCTCAAACAAACTGAATAGCAAAATGAATCGACTTCCCTATGCTATTTTTCTTCACCACCTTTTAATACATTCTGTCCCTCTCACTAACATGCTAATACAAAAACAATAACTAAATGAATAAATAATAACAATAATAATAAAACTTGTGCAACAACACATCCTTAATTACCACATCATAAAATTAAATTAGCTTTAAAAGGCACTGTCAAGTCTAAACAAAATTGTTTCCACAATTTCTCCAAAATGATCACTCAAATTAATTAGTTAATCTTTTTTCAACAGGTGCATTGAATGCAGTGAACCCCTTTTCATTACAATCTCTCATCCCCTCACAAAGACACTTAACAGATACCTGCTCCCTCAGAGTGAAGGGACAGCAGCTGGTCTGGAGGTCATGCTGTTGAACTTCATTCTGAGGTTTAATTAAAACACAGCTTGGTTGGTGGTAACAGACGTAAATGCAAGCTGTACGCTGGGCTCCGAACAAAACATTTCCCTCACATTCAGCCTCTTTGGCCCAATCCCCTCCTGTAATGAGCAATAATAACAGTCTGAGAGAAGAGTCATCAAATCAGCCTGAAAATAAACATGCTTTTGAAACCCCACTCTAAAACCCACCCACACACAAACAAACACGGCCCTCTGTTCTGAACACAAAAGCTTAAATACCCTAATACAAAAACAATAACTTAAAGAAGAAGAAGGAAAAAAAACAATTATGCAACAGCACGTCTTTAATTACTACTGCAAAACAGCATAACATTAGCTTTAAGGGGGCATCCAGTCCAAACTAAATTGTTTCTACAGAATTTCTTCAAAACACACGGTGATTAAAAATTCATTGCATTAGGATCTACGGCTGATTTCACTGGCAGGAGTATGTGACTTTGGAAGCTGCTAAAAATAGCCAGCCGACACTTTCCATTTATAATAAATGGATAGAGATGCAAACACTAGCGCTTCATACACACACACACACACACACACACACACAGTGGCTCTTTCCAGGAGCTCTCTTTGGAAAGACACCTAATGCCACAAATCAGTTTCAATGTTTTTCAAATACACAGGCCATGAATCACAATTTCAACAAACCAAATTAATGGAGTTTTTTGAGGGGCAGCACGACTGATTTAATCATTGATAATAATAAGAAATGTTTCTTCAGCAGCAAATCAGCACGTTAGAATGATTTTTGAAGGATCGTGTGACACTGAAGAAAATTCAGCTTTGCCATCATAGGAATAAATTACATTTTAAAACATATTACAATGGAAAACAGTTATACTAATTTGTAATGTTTCACATAATTACTGTTTTGTGATCAAGCCTTGGTGGAAAAAAAAAATAAAAATCTTACCAAACTTTTGAACAGTAGTATATTTATTTAAAAGAAAGTGTTTCAAAACCTTCTGTCTCTTCATTTTTTTCTAACCATTTATGTTGAAAAGGAGGCATTCTGTTGCATTTCTAAGAGAGCTCTCTTTAACACAGCCTGACTGCCAGTCACAGGGCCTCGCTGACAGCTGCAATAGCTCAAGTAATGACTGTGGCACCGTGTGCATGCCACCAGTGTCAGCGCTACCCACTGGCAGAGATGCAGTCCAGCTGTGCAATATAACCCACCGGAGCACAGACCCGCAATAAACACTAAGCAGAAATATACAGATACACTCCACCATCTCTAATTCTGAAGCTTTTATGTATTTAAATTCAAAACCAACCAGTAATAAACACACTCACCAGACACGCAACAGGCTCAAAAACATCTACTCAAAGCACTCTTCCTCTTTATAATGTCTCTCAGCCCTCAGTACGTTATGTGCCAGACATTTCAATTCCTGCACAGCAATCACCGTCAACAAGCTCGCAGGGCATTTAATTGGACTTATTCTCACGAAAACACACATTTCCAATCTCAATCCAACACACCAAGATGTAAAACACACAGACACACACTCTGAAACTAAACATTCTCAGACTTGTACACAAAATCCAAGCTCAAGGCAACATGATAATAAGCCAATTATTTAGTGCTTTATTTTCAGGCTAATTGCGAGCTTTGAAACTCCTCAGAGCTGAATGTGTCATCAGATCAAGGAAATGCAAACTATATGACAAACTTGCAAAGAATTTGAAATATGAATAATTATGTGCAAGCATCTGATATTAAAAGTAATTATTTTTCCAAATGTGATAAAGACCCATGCATTACAAAAACAATGAATGGCATTTGTCAAAGTGGAAAATAGTTTCTTATAGCTGATTAGAATACAGAAATATACAGATATTTTCTCCCAAATTAAAATTACAGCTTGATTAGGGCATCTATATTCAAGAACACCAAAGTGATGAAAGAACAAAACAACTAATAATTGTACTATTATTTCCACCACCACCATCATCATTGCTATTGTCACTGTTCTGTTGTGTAGATGTAATATATTTCCAATACTAATCAGAGATTATATTATTAGATTCTTCAGAAAAAAAATCTCTTTTTGCCATTTCCTTTCAGCAAATGCAAATTTTATGGCAGCTCAGAAGAAAAAAAATGAGTATACTAACAGGCCCAATAAAGCTATTAGTGGTCACCTTGTCTGCACTGAGAGACACTGTGATTTCCCCTCTTGTATTTTTGATCTTCTCTCATCCATAATCCTTCTGCTGCGTCGTTCTAGAGCCGCGGAGCTGGCAGTGTTGGAGTGAATTTATTTACAGCGTGGTTAGTCTGCAAATGATTGATGTTGCTGCAGCAAACAGTAAACCAATTAGAGGCATGATGTAATGTCATTTTAAAAGGTTTATAATCGCATTGCTCCTGAACTCGGGCCCCTGATCAGACGTAATAAAGATTTATAGCAGATCAAAGGAGAGGCTAATGCCATTAACAATAGATTATATTCCAGCAGAAATTACATTAACAACTTTTTTTCCTCCTCTCCGCTAAATATATCACCTGGATTGCAGATTTGGACGGGGGGCAAAGTTTGGAGGACTGCGCAGCGTACGGAGCATTAATTACTCTGAATGAGCACAGCTGTACTAAGACGACTCAGACACACATTCTGTTCAGTCTGACCTGTTATAATGAGGTTCTACACAACCTGTGAAAGTGTAATAAGTCACCATAACATGAGTGCTTTATAAGAAAATCAGTACAGTTTGATTTCATATCCATTTGTTGTCACCTTGAGCTTCACAAGTCATAAATATAATCTATTCCTAAATAACCTTTTTAGGGACAACAACTAACACTATGTCCTAACAGGGCACAACATGACAAAATGACAAACGATAAAACCAATCTCTTCCATGTTGTGGGTCGTTCACATAGACCTTGTTAAAACAGCAAGTTACCTTCCAAGTTACACCAATTTAGTTTTTTACAGTGTGAATCATGAAATCAGTTTTTTTACAAGCCTGATCCACTGTAAACATCAATTGTTGAAGTGAACCTACAGTATGCAAGTTTGCATCATTACAATGCTATTTTAGTATCATTTACATATGACAGTATTGTTCATATTTTCAATTAGCTTTTATTTTTAATGGGTTTATTAAAAAATTTATGTACTTTTGTCATTTTCATTTTATTATATTTTAATTTTAATTTATATTTCTGTCAGTTTTAGTTTGAATAATTTTAGTACTTCAGCTTATTTCAGTTAGATTTTGTTTTATTTTATTTTATTTTAACAACAAAAATTAATAGATTTAATTAACAATAACAATGCTGTACTATAACCAATGTGGTAGCTACCAAAAGTGACTATTTTAGTTTAAGTTTTAGTAATTTTTCATGTTCTTTTGTCATTTTTATATATCTATTTTTAAATATTTTAATATAACTAATTTATATTTAATTACATTTTAGTTTCAATAATTTTAGTACTTCAGTGTATTTCAGTTAGATGCAAAGATAACACTTCTAATCTTCATTTAGTTTTCATCTAATATTTCTATTTTATTTTACTTTATTTTTATCTCAGCTTTATTTAAATTAACAAAAACAATTTTTAATAGTTTTAGTTAACAACAACAATACAGTACTATAACCAGTATGGTAGCTAGCAAAAGTGTTCTGAATGACTCTTTTACTGCTCATTTTGTTGCTGATGTTACATTTTTCATAGCAGACAACAATACAGGACACAGAAAATGAGTAAGATGATAATGAGGACATCAGCTAATGAGATGTGAGTGGGAGGGGCTTACCAGTGGGGGGCTGGGCCCGGAGCAGGTATGAGTTGGGGGAGATTTGGTCCTCTGGGTGGGGCTCCAGCATGGTGTGGGAGGAGCTGCTGTCCAGCAAGGGCACCTGACACTCCCTTATGGTAGGTGGGGCTGGATGGAGGGGGGCGGGTGGGGGAGAAGGAGCAGGGGGCAGGAGGCTGGAGGAGGCGGTGGAGGGAGGGAGGGGGCGACCTGAGGAATGGACAGATAAGAGGAGGAGACAAACTTGTTATGATCATTTGACATGACGCAGGGCAGATATCAACATACTAACATGAGAGACATACAACATATAAACATTTTACAGCAAGCAGACTGCATTGAATCAAGTGACATTAATGAACTCATTTATGTGATAATGCACTCGTGTGATCAATTGTATTCGAATGACTTCAATGACAATCTTTGAAGTCACCATGAAATGGCTTTTACAACCCATTTTACTTTTGCAACATTATGTGTTTCCATGTGAAACATGAAATTTAATACAAAAAATGCAGGGCGAGATTTGATTTTATCCATCAGGAATTGACTGGATCATGAAACGTGTCTGTTTCATACTAGAATGCGTTCAAAATGTGAGTTTGGAGTGGGTTATGGAGGGCTACGCCCCTCCTGAAACACCTTGGGAACCCATTTCTGAAGAGGCTTTTTACCCGATATGTGGAGGCTGAAGATTAAGTTCACCCTTGAGAACATTATTATGCATCCCAATAGTAATACTTCTACAACTCTATCGTAATTTACTGTTATTGCCACAAACTTTATTATATTAACCGGGAAGCTTTTACAAAGGCTCCATTGCTTACAACAGTAAAACAATACATAAGTAGCCATCTGGCTATTGGTTAATATTAATTATTGATATTAAGTTGTTACTGAGGCAGTGCAAGTTTTGTCATTTTGATGAATGATTATGAAAACTTTTTTTCTTTTCTTTAGAACAACATGTACTGATAAAATGTGCTCAGAAATGTGTATTAAAAAAAGAAGATAGGGTCAATTTTGTTATTTTGATGAAATATTATGAAAACATCTTTCTCTTTAGAACATGTACAGATAAAATGTGCTCAAAAACATCTATTAAGAAAGTAAATAGGGTCAATTTTGATTTCACGTTGACCTTGACTATAACAGTCCCCTGTGACGTTCATGCCGCACAGTGTGCTCATAAAATAATTCCCATAAAATGAGCTCCAAGGTGTTTCTCATAAAAGCAAGCTATGAGGTCACAAACTAAATTTACGGTACAAGTTATATGTGCCCATAACTGCATGCAAAATTTATGCGCTCACACCTGTGCATAGATAATGTGGGCTGAAAATGACATCACGCTCAGCGTGCCTCGACAATATACAAACGAAAGCACCGTGACAGAAGTAAATAGTCGGCGTGTTCATGTACATGTGTGTGCGTTTGAGTGTTATGGAGTGCTTGGACTGCAGAACAGCAGACAGGAAGTGCTGCTCGCAGCATTTTTTTGTCCAGTAAAACTCCACGCTGGGAGCATTGCATGAGCACATTTACACACAAACACAGTCTACTTCATCACTGTAATACAGATGTTTCGGATGTGATTTCCCAACAGGATCCTGTAATAGAACCATATACATGCGCTATATGACAATAAAGAGCCTGCAGTTATGAAGCGCATGTAATTTTTTCACTGCGAGCAAATGCACGAGGGGAGCTGGGCAAAGTCATTGGTTTTAAATGCATCTGAGTTCCTGAGTAATTGCCATGACATTGGAGGTAAAATTGGAAAGGATTTTTTTTTTTTTTTTTTTTTTTTTTCAAAGAAGCGTGTGCAGTCAGTCCTCATAAAGGCGGAAGAATTAGGAGGCTATTACCTGTCTTAATTACTCCTGGAAAGACAGCACTGAGGGAAAAGACAGCGCTCGCTACAATCACGCCACACTGTGAGACGACTGAGCGGCGCTCTTTTAAGATTCGAATCGGTAAAACTAAAATGACAATGGATTGACCATCGTTTTAATTGGGATCAAACAAAGACTGTGCACTTTCTGTATTTCAAGAGACGCTTTAACTTCAAAAAGCCGCAAGGTACACAAACAGATTATCACGCACATAAACAGCTCCACTTTCATCTTCTTTTCATTGCATCAACCCGACTGCCTGTTAGCAGGAATGGAAAAAAAGCAAGTGGGTGAAGAGGTGCTTTTGTAGAAGACCTTGAATGCAGAAAGTGTATGAGCACATCTGACTCAACTTCTCTCTTTAAACGCTCGTCCTCCCTCTCCCCATGACTCCTTTGTCGGTACAGTATGCGGTCATTCAGGGATATTGAGTCGAGGCTGCTGGCTGTGCCTTGTGTTATTGATTTGGTTCAGTGCTGCCCTGTGCCAGAAACACACCTCCATTCACACACCAAGTCACAAAACACAGGGCCCCCACTGCAAGCTTATTTGAGTTTTTCAGAGCAGTTTTTATTGTAATACCATTTCTTAATTTATTTTAGACTTCATTTTAGGTAGTTAGTCTTAGCAATGATTTTGTTACAGTTGAATTTTTGTTTGATGTTTTAATTTTTAAATCAAATATTAATACAACAATAATGAAAATGTTACTCTGAACTTAAAATAGCAAACAAAACTACGCAGATCTACTACCATTCAAAAGTATTTGTAAATGTATTTGTAAAAAACATCATTTATGCTCACCAAGACAATATTTATTTGATGAAAAACAGTTCAAACTGAATATTGCGATACTATAACTATCACAATTTAAAATAAACATTTTCTATTTTAATATATTTTAAAATATCATTTATTTCTGTGATGGCAAAGCTAAATTTTCAGCATCATTACTCCAGCCTTCAGTGTCACATGATCCTTCAGAAATCATTCTAATATGCAGATTTACTAACATTATTATTATTATTATTATTATTATTATGTGTTGAAAACAGTTGTGCTGCTTTTTTGTGGAAACCGTTATTTTCTTTCACATTTTTTTGATGAACAGAAAGTTCATAATCAACAGTATTTATTTAAAATATAAATATTTTGAAATTGATATTAAGATTTTTGATCAATTTACTGTGCTAAATAAAATTATTCTTTTTAACAAAATTGACCCTAAAATTTGGAATTCTGAAGTCTAAATATTATTAAAAACTGCAATATATTTTAATTTTTAATGTTAGCTGTTTCAGTTTACAAAATTTTAAAACAAATTTTTTTTTATGTATTAGTTAAGAATAGTATCTCTACCATGTGTCATGATCTGTGGAAGAGGGATGCATATAATATATAAGGAAATATAGAGGGCTGATTGGATTGCTTTTTAAGCAGACCCCAGGGACATGGGGCAGAGGCCCGTTAAATAATTAAGAGAAAGACAAGGAAGGATATGTTTACCGTCAGCATTTCATAAAAGCATCTATGCCATACGCATCTGAGAATGAGTGAATGGGAAGAGAGAAACAACGAGAGAGAGAGAGAGAGGGATCTTCACTAATGCACGGAGGAGATGAATAAACACTGAAAAGCTCAGCGAATATGCAGATGAAAGAGCGAGAGGTTAAGTGTGCTGCTGGCTGATTAGCTTGACTTCTAAAGAGATGGATGAAGAATTCAGCCATAAAAATACAGAACGGCAGAGCTGCATATGGGTATCTGAGGACAGAAGAGCAGCAGGAATTCTGGGAAGTTGTTCTTGTCAAAGAGTAGACAGAAGCAGTGTAGATGCACCAATGAATCGTTTTCTCTGAACAGTAACCAAGAATAATATTTGTTAAGTTCCAATGAATATTTAAAACAGTTCAGAGGCAAAATGTTTATTGTCGTTGAACTCATTTGAACAAGCACATAATATTCATCACACAAAACCATGACACCATTTTCAATGGACCACTGCTTCAATAATGAGAGTATTTATGGCACTGGACAAGAGAAGCCTGTGTGTGTATATGTGTGTGTGTGTGTTGGGGGTTATTAAATTTTTAAATCACTTTAATTACAAAAAAAGGAAAAATTGCATTAGGTGGCCAAAAGCAATTATAGGAAACTTAATCTCCTTTGCAATTAGGCTCAGGGGCATTTTTTAACTATTGTAATTTATTTTTGCTACATTTCTATAAAGGTCAGTATAAATTGCTTTGTGTTATTAGAACAAAGGCTCGTTAGAAGGGGGCTGGGGGGGGCACCTGTTCCTCTAGATGATTCTTCTCCTTTGCTGTCATTCCTAAATTCCCGTTATCTCTCTGGGAGAGGATGTGCTACTGTGGATCTGCTGGCCTGGAACGCTGATTTGACCTTGAACATCCCAGGTCTGGCCCTTAGGTGGAATTATTTTTTAAATACTATCCCAACTCAGAGACAGCTTTTGATTTCCTGAACAGTATAAACTTTGTGGTACTTTCTAAACATTGCACTGGTGGTTTGAGTCGCCTGATACAGCAACATGCAAATGAAATTTTACACAAATTAAAAAAAATTATGCATTAAAACAAAAACCCTAAAATAAATAAATAAATAAAAAATATTAATTAAATTAAAAATAACTAAATATAACATACACTACCAGTCTGGGGTCAGCAAGTTTTTTTGTTTTTTTTTAATAAATAAACACTTTTACATTATCCAGAAAGGATGCATCAAGAGGGATCTCAGTAATGTCTATAGTAAAGACATTTCAGATTTAAAGACTTTTAAAGACATATACAACAAACCATATGCTATTCTTTTGAACTTTCAATCCGTCAAAGAACCTTGAAAAAATGTAACCACGATTTCCATAAAAATATTAATCCGTTTTTAACATTGATAGCAATAAGAAATGTTTCTTGAACACAGCATATTATTAAATAAGTACATTAGAATGATTTCTGAAGGATCATGTAACACTGAAGACTACAGTAATGATGCTGAAAATCCACAAATAAATTACATTTTAATATATATTAAAAATAGAAAACAGTTTTAATATGTAATGCAGCCTTGGGTGAGCATAACAGTCTTCTTTCAAAAACATTCAAACAAAAACAAAACTTTCTGACAGGTAGTTTGTATTTTCTGGGACTTTTTGTCTATTGGAAATCTTTGGGAAAAACATATTTTCAATGTTTTGCCAAATGAACAATCAATACCCACTTATATAACAGTATAACCTATTGAACAGACTGTATTTCTATCCCTCACAGGCTTGATTTTATTACCATAAAATGAAATATGCCGTCTTCTCTGACTGAGGTCTATGAGCATCACTTGTGTGCCTTTCCACATTGGCTGGTCTCCTAGAGCTAAAAAGAGCTGTCAGCCGTACTTTGGGTTCAGTCTCTCATTATCCAGCGTTTCTCCAACGCTGTTGCTTTTGGTTTCACTCCATTTTGACAAAACTCGATTTGAAAAAGTTTGTGGACAGACTACATGAAAGTGCATTGTGATGCTTGGTTTCACACAGCTCATAATTCATAAAGTTTAAGCCTGTCCAGTGCATTGTTTTTTTGATTGCTGCTGAGTCTAACTTTTCCATCACTTGTTGGAGCCTCTGGGTAAGTGCGCTCAGAAAATTACATTATGTAATATAATACCATTATGTGAAAATCATTTCGGTAGATTCACAGATTACGGGATAGAAGTAGACATGCTGCTGACTGAAGCGGTCCTGTCGGCAAACTCTCACGAATTCGCTCGCAGACGCACCCTAATACCGCGGCCCGGGTCTAGCTAGCACATGGGGCGCGGCACAATATCTCTCCACCCATCTGGCCGGTGAGGAGACGGCGAGCCAAAGAGGCCAAAAAGCTCAGGAAGAGACAGCTGGAGCCCAGTCAGATGGAAAGTGACAAATTACCGCCCTAATGAGAGCCATTCATCATTTCTCCCAAACTCTCTCCCTCCCTCTATTTTCATCAACAACGCACCTACACGTTTAGCTCAACCGTCATCCAACACCTGCATTCAAACACGCTGAAGATGGGGAGGAAAAGGAGGTGGATTAGACCTCAGAAAATAAGAAATGCAACACATAGTTTACCTTACAGGTGTGCAAGAGGAAATGAGGAGAACAGAGAAAAGTAGGATGGAAAACAGATGTGAAATACCCAAAATACCCCAGAGTTACTAAATCACATAATAATGTGAGCAACTGTACCACCACAGAAAACTTTTTTCATTATATATGTAAAACAGGCAAAAGTGATAAATTCATTCTATATAAAACCCTTTAATAATAATAATAACCTACTATTTTTTTTTTTACCAAAAATTTGTGTTATGTATTTTTTATATTTATTTATGAGAGCATAGCACTACACTTGTGGGAAAATTTAAAATTGTACAGTTGAGCCTCTTGATCACTAAAAAAAGACAAACAAAAAAAAACTCACCCTCATATTGTTTTAAACCTGTATGACTTACTTTCTTCTTTGGAAAATAAAAGAAGACATTTTGAAGAATGAACAACACTGGACCGAATTGCCAAAACAAAACAAAACAAAAAAACAAAAAACAAAACAAAGCAAAGCAAAGCAAAGCAAAGCAAAGCAAAACACAAAACAAAGCACAAAACAAAGCAAAGCAAAGCAAAGCAAAACAAAACAAAACAAAACAAAACAAAACAAAACATTATAACACATTCTTCCATTTCCATTTTCAATACTGGTGGACTGTCTCTTTAAATGTGCAAAGGTCATTCATATGAAACACACTGAAATCAGTCACTTATGAGGTCCCATTTCAGTTTGGATGCTTCCACAGAGCGCATCCACCTATGTAGCTAATGTATAGGGAAGGTGACAAGAAGCTGAGGGACAGTGACGTGAATCTCTTGTGAGATCCAGGGCAGGAGGCCATCTTATGCCCACTGCCGCTAAGATGGTTTCCGCTGGTCCCTCGTCTGCCTCTGCCAGAGAATTTTGAGGGCAGATTGTCTGGATGCTCTGTGATTGGCTCCATTTTCTCATTCTGATGTTGTGTCTTGTCGAACAGGCTGACAGGATCCTAATCTTTACAACCACTAAGCTCAGTCAGGCCTGTCAAAACACTAACGCCCATTTCACACCATCAGCCAATGCTAATGGCAGAGCACGAGTTCGATAATCACGCACACACATAAGCACTGACACAATCCTATTCCCTTCATCCTGGTTCATTCAGCTGAAAATATCAAAGCACGAATCTTACTGTAAGCTTCCCATAATTAAGAAAGTTAGCTTTTCTCATCTTAAAAGTGACTTTACAGTTCCGTTTCTCCCCTCAAATAACCCTTTGATATTGAACTTCAAGCCTGTATTCTCCTTTAGCTCAGAGGCCCTTTATAATCCTACTAATTTTTTGTCTGTCTTCGGGAAAGCAAGTCAAATCTTTCAGCGTGAAGGGACAGAATGCAGTACTGAGACACACTGGCACGGCTCCTCTTCACTTTAATGGAGGATCAGCCAAAAGACTGAACTTTAATGGATCTGGCGAGTCCAGGTGTTTTGAGGGCCACTGCTGCATCTCTTTTGTTATTGCTCTTTGCAGCATCTCTCACTTCGTGTCCATCACAGTAAAGTCACTCTAAGAACCCCCATAAGCCAGAACAAAAGCCCTGAGAATTCTGAAGCTTCAGAGGGTGAAACCTGGTCCTTAAGGGGTTAAGTAAACTGATGAAGGTTAAGGAAGGTCATTTAAATACTATTTTCATGCCATGCCGCAATCAACCATACAGCAATACTTTCAGGATATGCCAGATATATGCGGCAGTGTTGTTACTGCGAACTAAAACTAAAACTATTGATTTTTGGTAATGTAAAAAAAAAAAAAGAAAAAAAAAAAGCTGGAATAAAATATATATATTGGATAGGAAAACTCAAACTTGAATTAAAAGTACAAAAATAACTAAACTAAAAGGTAATACAATTACAAAATTCCACAACATATAAAAACACGAATCTTAAAATAAAATTAAAAATAAAACTAAAAATATAAAAATAAAAGCACATTTAAAATTTGAATAAATATTATGATAGTAAATAAATAGCACTAGTACACTATGTGTTTAAGCTTGAAGGAACAAGCTTAAACATTTCCGGGTGAACTATTCCTTTAAATACACTTCTGTTTGTTTCCTTTTTAACATGTCAGCATCTTAAATGCTCTATAATGACAGCAATTCATCAACTATTCAACGCTATGCTTATTTACTGTTTAGTCCGTGTACTGCAGCGCTTTACGCAGGACACTGCACTTTGATTCATGATCCCTGACTATAACACATCCTCCACCGATCACAGGTGTCAGTGTGTCCTGCTCCACCAGACCTTTATGGCATGAACATGTGCACTGAGGACAAAAATCCAGTACATTCACACACACACACATTCACACATTGTCAATTAGACTCAGGCCTCTGTCCGCTCTCTGCACGTCATTTCCATATAAATTGCATCCATGTTGTCTTTCTGGATTGATGATACTGTTATGGATTCCACACATTTTACCTTACAGAAGAGACAAGGAATACATAGCCTCCATCAATCAACAGCCCCACTTCTGAGCTCAAAGATACACTGATACATTCACTTGTTCAGCCTCCTAAAAATCTGCTTAATATTTTAACCAGAACAATGATATTTGGCCTTGCAAAACATTGCATCATGAAAAATATTAGTAAAATATAACACAAACAGGACAACCATCTGTGTCCTTGTTCAGCACAATCAAGGTCCTATAACCCAGACATTCACCCCTCACAGTGTTTTTTAGCAGCAATTCACTGTACTTCACAAACTACAAATGTTGAGTTTGGTGACGTTAGGAATTCCTAAATAATTATAGAACTATACTGTAAAATCTCAACAAAATTATATTATTATTTTAACTAAAATTATTTTTATATTTAAATTATATTTTTTATCATTAAGTACCACTAATATTATTGTTAATATAATAATAATAATAACAAGAATAATAATAATGTAGTAATGTAATTATATATATATATATATATATATATATTAGTGCTGTCAAATGATTAATCGCGATTAATCGCATCCAAA
>JAFVLL020006279.1:0-12585 GCA_021397915.2 Tor tambroides | reverse complement strand
AGTCTCCAGCGTCTGACGTCACCTACAGCATTTCCGGATTTAGCATTTAGTGTTGAAACCGTTGTCCCACTTAATATTTTTTTGGAAACTGTGCTACTTTTTTCTTTGATTCTTTGATGAATAATAAGTTAAAAAGAACAGCATTTATTCAAAATAGAAATCTCTGCTATCAAAATGTAAGTCTTTACTGTCACTTTTTATCCATTTAACACATTCTTACTTAATAAAAGTATTAATTTCTTTTAAAAAAAAATGTATCACAGGTCCCAGTAAATATTAAGCAGCACAACTGTTTCCAACATTGATTATAAATCAACATATTAGAATGATTTCTGAAGAATTATGTGACACTGAAGACTGGAGAAATGATGCTGAAAATTCAGCTTTGCTTCACAGGAATAAATTACATTTCAAAGTATGTTGAAATAGAAAACTGTTATTTTAAATTGCAATAATATTTTAATAATTGCAATAATAATGCAGCCTTGATGAGCATAAGAAACTTCTATAAAAAACATTAAAAATCCTACTGATCCCAAACTTTTGACCGGCACTGTGTATATGTTTTAATGTAAAAAAAAAAAGATCAAAAATACTGAAAAAAATACAGTAAAAACACTAATATGGTGAAATATTGCAATTTAAAATAATTTTAAATAGTTATAATTATAGTTATAATATATAGTTAAAAGAAGTTTTTTTTATTATTATTTATTTCTATGATGGCAAAGCTGAATTTTCAGCATCATTTCTCCAGTCTGTCACATGATCCTTTAGAAATTATTCTCATATGTGGATTTGTTGCTCTAGAAACATTTCTTATTATCATCAACACTGAAAACAGTTATTTTAATATTTTTTGTGGGAACTGTGGTATATGTTACCGATGGTATTAAAGAAATTCGCTTTTTGTCTTAATTTATTCCAATTTATTTATCTTAGTGTATTCCATTTAATTTATTCCATGAGCAAAAGTGTCCAATAATATGGGGGGTTACTAAGATAAAGTAACATGGCAGCTTAAATATTATTATTAGGCTACTATATGGGAATAACAATAATTTTTAACATCTTTTATATTCATTTCTTTAGAAGTAAAACTACTAAAAATGACTGAATATATATTAATCTCACACTGTTTGTGCTACAGACAGCTTGAGGAGAGGAGTTCTATTACTGTTCTATTAATTGAATGTCACCTGTAAAGATGGTAAAATGGGAGCAACGGTAGTCATATCTAGGAGCCAGAATGTCATGGAGACTTATTAGTGGGCTCTTTTGACTTGGTTTAGTAAGCAACCATCTAGAAAACCCTAGCATCCACATAGCAACTTTTAAATTCCACTTAGCAGCACCTTGACCAACATCCTAGCAACATGGTGGGATTTTTGTACCACAAACCACACATTTTCTCCTGTTGTAGTTCATCTAACAATACAGAACCTGAGTATGAATCAAAGCACTCTGTAGTTCTTCGTATTGGGCGACTGCCAGGTTTTACAGCTGATTATACAATTTCAAAACCCTCTGTCATTGTCTCAGGCTCCAGCTTTAGACCTGATGGACACAAAATGAGTCCCAATCGTGAGCTCCCTGCCGTTACTCATATATATCTCTATAAGAGCACCAACAGCCTTGCTGAATTAAATAATGAGCGCAGGAGCATATTATTGACCTCCAGCTGTAGCGCAGAAGCAGGTGTCGAGGTTTGACACCATTGTGGCAGTGGATTATTCCTGATTCTGTCCTTTCCAGTACTTAATATCTCAAGCACTCTATTGAACAGGCTTGTGGGAACATTGCTGGCTAGGTGTGCAATTTGTAGAGCGAGTTTATATGTGAAAGGCTCTCTGTGTTTCTACGTCCAACCGTGCTGGATAGGAAATGATGTGCGTTTTAAGGAGGGGATGGCTTCGGCTGTGAAAGACGAATCTGAAATTACAGTGCCGCTGATTACCGTTGATTTAGCAGCAAAGCAGCAGCTTCTTAATAAACGATTGAGCGACAGGAGCAGGAGAACAGGAGAGCAAAAGTAAGAATATAAGAGACAGTGAAAGTAAGCTAGAAGAAAGGAAGAAAATGAAAGCGATTGAGAGACGGAGAAAGTGGATCTGGGGAGGAGAGAAATGGACAGGCATGAGTGGGTTTAATTCCCCGGCTGCAGTCGGTTCATCAGCGTCATAATGAAAATCCAACAACAAAAGCGGCTGTAGATTAGATAATGTGGAGTTGTTTTGTTTCGATGATTTTCAGGCAGTGAATGAAAGAAGACAGCATGCTGGTGAGATCTAAGTGGGTGACTCTTGCATTTTAGCCTCCATTAGTTTACTACTTCTTGTTGCGTAAGTGCTGTCATTCTCTGAAGCAGGCTGATGTATGATCAGTATTTTCAGGCCAAGGATTAAAAGGGTTAAATTAGGTTTTGGAAGCTGGGGGAAACTCTAAACTATTATCCCTCAAAAAACTTACAAATAAAACAGTAGATCAAAAATGTTATGATGTGGACTGTCTGATGAATATTGCACACAAAAATGGCAAGAGCCATCATCTGTAATCTGATTGGTTGGGTTTACGTAACTTCCAGGTGAGGTTCTTTTGAATTTTTATTTTATTTTATCCTGTGAAACAAAGGTGGTTAAAATGTACCAGCTCAGTATATTCTGATTTGTTTTCAATTAAGAATTGTCTGTAGACACGTTTGTGGATGTACAGAAATGCTGACTGCTGTAAGGTCCACGCACTTGGCCCAAAGACGGTATCCAATGGTGGATGAAGGTTTCTTGCGTGTTCGGTCTTTTCAACGTGCAAAGTTATTAAGTTTAGGATGAATTCCAATCTGACTCCATTTTATTATGACCTCGAATCGTCTGTTTCTAATTATTATTCTTCTACCTGATGTGCCCCATGCTCCATCTAACCTGAGATCTAGTCTGTACTAACCCTGGACGCATGTTTGCGGTAACATACGCCTTCACTTAATCTACTAAACTAATATACACAATTTTTCAGAAACGTTAACTCACTAAATGAACAACTTAATTTAAAATTCAAACAATGAATTCCCAAATCTCTCTAATGTGATTTAATCTGGGTTTTCAGCATACTATCAATCAGTTCTCCACCTGGGATCACTCAGATGATGAATTGATTCTATTTTAATTTTCACATTTGCTGAATACATCCTTTTTTGATTTCCCAGCTGAAATGCACAAACAAATGGCATATATTCAATCTAAACTCAAGTTTTACCCAGAGGCAATATAACTTTATACTCAGAGCCAAATCTACCAATCTGTGTTCCTGCAACTGTATTTAGCACCAAAACCGGACTGACAAGCATATTCTTCTATGTGAACGTAGCTGATCTGATTCAAACATTAAAACAATCTCTCATTCTCTTTCCCACAGAGAGGCGGTTCAGCTCATAACTGTGGACAGCTGAAGGTGGGTCAGGTAATCCTAGAGGTAAATGGAGTGTCTCTCAGAGGAAAGGAACATCGGGAAGCCGCACGTCTCATTGCGGAAGCCTTTAAAACCAAAGAGAAGGATTACATTGACTTCTTGATCACAGAGTTCAATGTGGCTCTATAGGACTGTACGAGTCCCATGATGCTGGGATGTACTGCGACATGTCTTGCCATGATTAACCCCCAGAATCCTGTTACATGGTAGACTTCAGCTCATCCTCCTCTGTGATGTTTTGAAACCAGTCACTGTTTGAAAGGCCATTCTGTATGGACCAACCTCACGTTGACCTTTCCGACGGCAAATGCCAGGATAGAGCAAAAGTTCAGTCTGTTCTGGCCGGTTTGTTTTAGAAGATGGGACCATCTTTTCAGTTGGCTTATTCTTTGAGTTTCTATAATGAAATGTGGTCACCTGACCGCAATACGGCAAGAGACTCTCCGTCAAGCTTGGATGTGTGTCGTGTTTTTGATATACGATACCATCATGGAGTCTAGGCCCAGCATCTTGTCCTGGTGTGAGAGTTTGTGTGAACGTGTCATGGAAATCGTTGTTTTTTTAAAGTCATAGCTATTTTATAAGAAATATGTGAAAATGGATAAAATGTGTTTAAAATATATATATATGTAAAGTTTAAGAGGTGCACATAACTACTGATTATATTAAATAGTGATTAACCCCATAGAGATTCGAACTGAAGTGCTTCTCACTACAGATTTCTGGAAGCAGAACTGCTGAAACATCTGTCATCTGCCTTTTTTTTAACTAGTCAGCCGGTTTCAGTTTTTGATTATTGTTTATACTGTTTTGCAGGGGGGGGTTTTTTTGTGTGTCATAGGGTAATTACTAAACCATGGCAATCAGTCATTAGGACAGAAATGCTGGAGTCCTAAGAGACAGCTACTCTGTTCAGATATCTAGTGAGCTGCCTATGTAGACAGCATTTTAAGACAGCATAGGCACTTATAATTTTAAGATACCATGTTTTGGCCAAATTTTATGGCAGAATCACATGCATCAGGGCTCAACAATAAGGATTGTTCATTGACCATGATGTTATAAAAGACTTCTTTTATGCTCACAAAAGCTGCATTTATTAGACCAAAAATATAGTAAAAACATAATATAGTGAAAATAATTACAATTTCTACACAAATAATGACTACAATTTAAAATAATTTTTTATTTTAATAAGTTTTAATGTGTAATTTATTCCTGTGATGCAAAGCTGAATTATCAGCAGCCATTACTCCAGTCAAATGAGTTTCACATGATCCATCAGAAATCATTCAAGAAACATTTCTTATTATCAGTGTTGAAAACAGTTTTTTTTATAGAAACCACAATACATTTTTTCAGGGTTCTGAAAAAGGGTTCATGGCTATTATTGCCATTTTTGGCAAAAACTTAATGTATTATAAAAATGCAATCTATACTATTACTACTACTAATAATAATAATATATTTTAATACTTTTAAATGCATGCTAAATATTCAGTGTAAACATTTTATAATATATACAGTATATGTAAAATCTAAAATATATCTAAATATATATACATACAATTTATTTATTTTTTCTTTCTTTCTTTTTTTTTTTTCTTTTATAATTATTATTGCAGAAATAATCCTTACTGTTGAGCTCAGATTTATCTTTTTTCCTTGAAGGCAATCTGGTGGACAAAGCAAGAAAATGTTGATTTTTAAAATTCAGTACCGCTAAAAACAGTAGCATTGCAGCATGCTAATGCCCAACTACTGAAATCAATTGTGAGTTGATTCTCCTGTTCTCCTGCTCCTTACTACATAGAGCATTCCAAATCATTCAAATTTCAGCTAGGATGCTTCCTATATAGGTCATAGACAGCAAGGCAACTCACTAGGTTTTGGGAAGAGTCTTTGAGGACATGCTGGCATTGTGAAGATTCTCGGAAAAGAAAAATCATTCTCAGATTTATTTAGATGGAGCGAGAAAATGAGAAGACCCTTTATCCAGTTATGAGTGGCGAAGCAGGAACTTGACATTGCAATCAGAGACAAGCAGCCATCGAAACTAATGAAAAGTTTAGATCTTCAGCGAGGGATCTGATTGATGCATTGAAAAAAAGCATTCAGACTGGGAAGAGGTGGCAACACAAAGCAACAATGTGTCAGTCATGTTATATAAGTAGGAACAAGTGGGAGAGGAAATTGAGAAATGGTGTTATTGTAATGTGTGTGAGTCTGTCTGTCTTTGAATGCAGAGGCAGAGTGTGAAACAGTCCCACAGAGCCAAGCTATGTGTGTGTGAGAGGGGGAGTGAAAACTACCTGAAGCTTTGAAATATTGACTAATGCAAGCACAGGACTGCTCATTTCCACCTGCCCACCCTCTCTAATATGACAGCCAACTTAAGCCCATCTAGATCACATATGCCACCATTTTCAGTTTCTCACACAGTGTGTTGCTTGTTAGACTCAGTGTGGTATATCTATGTATTTTAAGTAAACGATTCGTAAAAAGATGATAATATCTTTCTGAATTTTTTTCCTTTGTATAACCGAGGTGTTCAGAGGGAAGACAGGCAAGACTGAATGAACAACTTTTATAGATGCAAAAAAAATGATTTTCCCACTTATCACATTTGTCTTGTTTTGTAGTACAAATATCTAAAAATTCTTAAATCCCTAAATGAAAGATTGTTTACAATTTACTCACCCTCAGGCCATCCAAGATGTAAATGAGTTTGTTTCTTCGTCAGAACAGATTTTGAGATCTTTAGCATTACATCACTTGCTCACCAATGAATCCTCTGCAGTGAATGGGTGCCGTCAGAATTAGAGTCCAAACAGCTGATAAAAACATCTCAATAATCCACAAGTAATACACACGACTCCAGTCCATCAATTAACATCTTGTGAAGTGAAAAGCTGTGTGTTTGTAAAAATAATATTAATACAAAGGGAAAACAAGATTATTTTTCATATCCCACTGGAAGATAATTCTTTTTAATTCAATTAAACTGTTTTTTTTTTTTAGAAAACATGACTTAATATCTGAAGTCATTTTGCTTCTCAAGTAAATGTCTTGTTTTAGGGATGTTTAAATATTTGTACTAGAAAACAAGACAAAAATACTGTTTAAGAAGATCATTTTTTGCTGTGAATGTAATGGATTTACTGCTCCGATTTTTCACTTGTTTGTTTTGTTGCTTATTTATTTTATCCTTGTCTCTTTTACTTCCTACAGTTGGGTATATTTGCACTTTCATCATTCATCTGAATGCACTAAAGCATTTATCCAGTCAAATTTGTCCCCTGAAATCTCAGTTCTGCACACACCTGTCTGACAGCATTAGCAATGATATGTACTCTTTTGTCAAAGCTTTGCTTCATTGCTCATCCCACGGATGCAGAACGTTCACGGCAAAGTCCTGAATGCACAAAGGTGTCAGTATGAAAGGCTTCCGAGGAGAGAGAGAGAAGAGGGGTATTTGCACCAGCATCTCATCCCAATGATGCAGCTCTTCAAATGGAGATCAGTTCTCTGTAGCACACATGCGGAGATGTTGTGTTTTCATTGGTGGACAGGAATACAGATCAAAGAGCAAAGCATGTCTGACCATACCGACCTTCAAATATGCATAAACATACGGTTACAAGTCCCCAAACACATTTACAGAAACAAGATTGCATGTTCAGGATTCGTCCTGAAAGTCAGTTATTTGTCGATTGCCACCCTCAGAAGGTCAAAGTAGTGATTTTTTTCAGTTCATTTTCAATGAGGTTTGCAGTGTTTGTAAACTTCAGTGTTGTTAACATTAACTAAAACTATTTCAAATAGCTTTAGGTAATTGAAATAAAGCTGAAATAAAATAAAACACATATAGATTGAAATCTTCAACTTCAAAACTTAGAAAATGAAAATTTGAAGTGTTGCCTTGGCATCTAACTGAAATAAGTTTAAGCTGAAGTACTAAAATGACTAAAATGAATAAAAGTAGTGCTAAAATGAAGTATAAAAATCTAATAAAAATTGCAAAAGCACATAAAATTAAATTATAAAAATATTTTATAAAATACAAAAATAAATGCCCATTCAAAATATGGATAAATACTATAGTAGTTTATAAATGATACACAAATAGTATGCTGAAATAAAAATCACAGTGGTACAGTTTAGTAATGTGGTAATTTTCTACATTTAATAAACATTATCAAGTTAAAAAAAATAGAATAAATGCTGAAATTAAGTGGTCATGCTTAACTACAACAGTGTTGGGCTTGATGCATACAGTGAACACAACAATACTTACAAAAAAAAATTTCTTTGTAAAATTGTTAAAGAATATTGCTTTGTAATGGCAGGAAAATCATGTGGTAGCTGGGCTGGGAGCAAAATAAACAGTTAATGTTATGTTTTGGTCATTAAAATCTGTTAATAGAAATACTTGACTACTAAAAATGTAACGTTTATTTAACATGATAATATTCTGATGTATGTTGGATGCCATTTAGAAGGTCATGACCTCTGATGTGGGACAGGCCAAATTATCATTTGGTGAAGGTTATATTTCATATCTAAAACATCATGAGACACTAGGGTGGAGTTTATTTGTGGAGAGTGCCAAATGCAGGTCTAGATGACCTTTCAAAACACCATTTATGACTTCATAAGTGATATGTCATGGAGTCTAGGCAGTCCTAAGTAAAGAAGATAAAAGATTGAGACCCTTCATCCTGCTGATATCTGCTGGTGTTGTGACTGACGGTGTTTGAAAGACAGTCAGAATTATTGCTTGAGCTCTCCTACTTGACCTGCATTCAAAATAATTCCCTCAGAAGCACTCGTGTTTTAACATCAACACAGTATGCTGAAACATAGCAGCACAGCTGTACTTTTCCAGAATCGTGTATTTATTCATTTTTATTATCTTGTTTTATTCCCTTTACAATTGTTTTACCTCAGCAACCCATTGCCTTTGTTCGTCTGTCTGCCTGCCTCTTGTACAGTTTAACGAAAAGACTACACAGCCATGGTATTTATACAGAAAATGTGTATTTATTTTCCAATAAAGACAAAGTGCAGAAAAATCCTCCTTTGTCTTTCCATCCTTCATCTCCCACCAGTTTCTGCTGCTTTGTGGCAGGTACAAATCTCATTAACTATAATCAGTGAGATAATGTAAAATTAATAGACCCTCACGTCTCACTAAAATATGAAGTAATTCCCTAGTAGCGTGCCTTGAAACCCATTTGATCAAACCGATTCATACACAAACAAACACATGATTATCTGGACTGGTTAGTTATCTGCAAACAGGAGCCATCTTGTGGTTTCTCATTCATTAGGTGTCAAAGCACAGAGAAAACCATTAGAGGTGTACGATGCAAATAGAAAGCCTCATTAACCATATAGGCTAGCTCTTGGCTGGATGAGGAAAACACAGGATATGAGGGAATAATTGATTACAGGCCTCATTTTCTAGATTTTTTGTCTAGCATGTGTTTGTGTTAAAAATAAACTAAGTAAAACGTACAACATCAGATTGAGATTTTTAAGAATGTATCAATAACTAAAAAGCACTTGATTACTGCCATATGAACAAACTGTGGAACCAGTGGGTGGTAATACAACAGTACTTTGATCCATGTGTACCATATTCTTGCACAATGGTGTTTACTGGTACGACAAGAATACTGTGGTAATGCTACATGGCTAAAATGTGTGACAATATTTCCACTACTGACAGCTACATAGTTTAAATAGCCGTTTTATGGCGCCATCATGTGGCTGACTATGGTATCACAACAAGCGTTTTGCAGTGTACGTTGATTTATGACTATAAAAATAAGCATGTTGCTCTGTGCCCGGCTATATGAGGGCATCCTAAAGAAAATGACTCTCTCCTAGCTTCATAGTAATACTAAAGAGAAAGGTTATGTGACCATATGAATGGTCTTGTACTTTTGTAAACCCCGCCTTCTTCGTTGATGAGCCAATCAAAACACTTAACCCAGCGTTCTGTTTACTTTGACGACGAAGCCCCGCCTTCAAATCAACGTCTCGCCCTTCAGATTTAATGCTGTATAATTAATTAATCCTTCGTCTTTGTTGTAGCGTGTTAGGATTTTTCCTGCAAGAAAAGTTAAAGATTCCACCCTAGAACACAAAAACCTGGCACATTTCGCTTTGTACTTGAATATTTAAGTGTGAAATGAAATAAAACTAGTCGCGTGGAGATTTTGGCTCTCACGAGTAGCACAACGCGAGCTGAAGATTGGGACAACAACAAAAGTAAAAGTAAAAGCAACCTGGACCCTTGAGGTACATGCATTTGACAAAAAGCAGGTGAGAAGTCCATGTTTGCCTCGTCGCTTGGTGATGGAAGGACGGGCTGGCGGTGTTAGTTTGTGTGCTGTTCTCAAGGCAACAGTCTGAAGTTCATGCATTCACATGAAGAGCGCTATTTTTACTGGAAGACAGGTTGGTAATGTTGAAGGTAAGAAATCTTAAAATACTACAGTCAGTGGAGCTTTGTATATTAAAGTCCGTCATAACAGATTTGTATTTGACTGCTGAAAAGCGTGCATTTTCGCAACTTTACTTGCTCCTAGATCAACAGGTTAAACCTCCTTCTGCTAGTTAGTCAAGTTGTACAGGTGTATTCTACTACTAACTAGACAGAAACAAGAGCTTCCTATATAATATATAAAAAAACATATAGTACTAATAAATGAATTATACATTTTATATAGTATTTATATTTCAGAACCATGAAATATACTATATAAAATGCCTTTGGATATGCTTTATTAATAACTTTATTAACTGTCATGATTTATAAAATAAAGCAGGGTTAGTGTCAAGATATGAAACATTAAATGTGTAGTTTACATGATGTGAAGTAGTGACATGATATCTTCATTTGTATAATTTATTTATTTATTAGCATTTAATGTAGCCTTATAGTATTATTCATTATAATATGTAGTAAAATACAACATATATGTGATATCTAATTTTATTGTTAAATTATTAGAATTCATTGCAGCCTTATATGATATTTTAGATTTATTATGTGTGTGTATAATTTATTATATTTTATTAATATATGCAAAAAGCAAAAATTTTATTCAAATCAGTGTTATTTATCAACTACCCAGTTGTCATTTATTTCAATGTTTTGCGGTTGTTATAATTCTACATAAATGAAAGAGAGGAAAGCAGAATCTTTCAGTAAATGTCTAAATGAGTATTTTATATTCTTAATCAAGGACTTTACATTCATGAAACTGCGTGTGTTTATTTCACATGGGATATGAACCACAATCAGTGATTACAGATCTGAAGTAGTCTATATTTCTTACTGAAAAAATGTAAGATGATACAGTCTAGGTGCTGAAAAAGTCCTCTAACAAAACACTTTTCAAATAATCCCAAACATGTCATTTCAACCATCAGATCAATCAGATGTTCAAGGCTCAGGGTTTGAATATGGCACACAGTTGTTTTTTTTAGTTGATCATGTGCCCTGTCTGATAACAACACAAATACGCTTCCTCAGGTCCTGTGGATCTTCTTGGCCCATAAGGAGCTTTAAGACTCAGTGTTCGTCTTATTAATCCTTTTCAGCTCAATTTCTGTGTGTGGGCACTGTAATGTAGGCTATTAAGTACAGTAACAGTGAACGATCTATATATAGGATACGTGTTGCTTTTGGCTGAGCTCACCACAGGCTCTCTGAATGGATGGCGGAGATTTAGACAAGCGTTTAATTAAGGTATGCTGCAGAATGCATTGCACTCAGGAGATTAGCAGACTCCCTCGGCGACTACGTTTGTGTTCACGCTGGCGGAGGACGCTGACAGATTACTACAGTTTGTGTGTCTCTGTGGAATAGCTAGTTGCAACAAACAAAAGTTACATCCACACAAATAGGTCTGCTACACACAGGACATGACGACATGAGATATTCCTTCTTGTAGTTTATAAAGAAACTTCAAAGATGTGTGTGCTTGTCTTTTCAGGGTCACTTAAAAAATTTCCCAGAATATGACTAGTTTGTATCTTAGACTCAAATGTTTTGATTTTAAAAATGATGAGTATGCACAGCTGTGCTCTGGATGTGGCAGTGACACAATTTAAGGCCTGTAAACCAAATTTAGTTTCGAAAAATGAAAAATGGAACAGTGTTTTTCTTATAAAAGGGGCTATTCATATGAAAGTTGTTTCCCAGCTATTCTTCTTTGCCATGCAGCAGTGTTCTGAATGCTGATTGGCTGTTCGTAGAATGATGCTTTGATGCCAGTGGCTGGTGGCACACGGCAGAGATTGTTGTTGTGTGGTCACCATGGCATCCAAGGGCCCTGTGAAGGTTGTGGGTTGTTTTCTAGATGAAACAACTACTACACATCATTCAACTCCTAGACTGTTATTTACTTATTGTTTAATATGAAAAGTAAAAAAAAAATCACATCGATAAGACAAAAGTGAAGGACAAAAGCCTTCAGGTCAAGTGTTACATTGTATAAAATAAATAAAATACATACACACTACCTTTTAAAAGTTTAAGGTCATTTAGATTTTAGCATGACTGAATATTATTACAATTTAAAATAACTTGTTTCTAATTCGATATATATTTTAAAATGTAATTTATTGCTGTGAAAGCAAAATTCTTCAGTGTTACATGATCCTTCAGAAATCATTCTAATATGCTGATATGGATGTCAGGAAACTTTTCTTATTATCTTCTTATTATCAGTGTTGTGCTGAATACTATTTTTTGTGGAAATTGTGTTTTTTTTGGATTCTTTGATGAATAGAATGTTCAACAGAAAAGCGTTAATTTAAATTAGAAATATTTTGTTATATTATAAATGTCCTTGCTGTCATTATTTTAAATCAATTTAATGCATTATTTTTTTTATTGAAAATGTGAAGATGTAACAAATTGAGAAATGACAGTAAACATGACATAAATTACAAAAAAAAAAAAATAATTTACAAACAACAGAAACAACAATGACAAAAAAGAATATTCCAAAGGTAAAGACAAGTATATGAATAAACATTGAATGTGTTACAAACATTTTCCACAGCCTTCCCATATTTGAGAGATTCTTTCTCAAATTTAAT